>CAIGRQ010136109.1:0-10670 GCA_903798375.1 Fraxinus sp. D2006-0159 | reverse complement strand
GTGGAAATGAAAAATTTAATACATGTTTAAAATGGAAACATGACTATTTTTTTGGGACGGACAAAAATAGTATACATGACTATCTTTTTGGGACGGAGGGAGTATGTATTTTCTAGCAGTCATATAGTATGCACAGTGGCAGAGCTAGAAAATTTACAATAGGGGGCGAAAATTTTTTGAAGGGGTAAAAGTATAGTGTATTAAGTATATAGAAAAATAAAAAATTCTACATAGATTTTTAAAAAATCTCAAAATGTTGCAGGGGTGGTCCCCCCCTCCCCGTGGGCTCCACTCATTGATTATGCATATTTATCATCCTCAAAACAGTTTGCGAAGTGATAACAAAAGTGTAACCGTAACGACCCGACCTTGCGCCGCAGTCATTATCATATCATACGTACTGTCCGCTTTGGGAGAGCATAGGTCCATCTTACCCCTCATGGCTTTCTAACGCATCCACAGGATTCGAACCCAAGACCTCCATCATATGGAAGATTTAAGTTGAATCATAGTATCAATTGGACAAGTTTGTAACGACCTGACCTTGCGTCGTAGTCGTTAGCGGACAGTACGTACGATATGATAACGGCTATGGCGCAAGATCAGGTCGTTACAATAACTTTCACAGATTGTTGTAAAAGCTTAGAATGCAACATATCATTATACCTAGTTAGCAGGCTTGAATAGTTGGCCTATATATATTTATATAAAGAACATAGTTTNTATACCTAGTTAGCAGGCTTGAATAGTTGGCCTATTTATATTTATATAAAGAACATAGTTTGACTTCATCTGTACATATTTTCCTTGTCATTCATATCCTAATTTTGGAAGTCATCCATGTAATTGTAGTAGTGAGACTTGAATTAGATTTCCCATTTCCGAAGAAGAACCGCAATGTACATGAAAATTTTAGCTTTGGAGATGAGAATGAAAAAGGCAACACAATTTGTATTGTTGAACCACTTGATCTTAATGGTTGAGCTGTTTTAAAAGGCATACATATATTATTTAAAAATTATCTTCAACATGTTCCCTCACATGTAGGCATGCTTTATTTTTTCCCAATAAAGCCTAATGCGTGCACAATTCATTAGAAGAATGGCGGAATGAGTCCACATATATTTCATTTAAATATTATTTTCAAATGGAACTTTGGGATGTCTTTTGATTTGGTACCCGCAAATACATATAAAGAGAATTTAATAACTTCATGGACCAAATTATAGTCGTAATGATATCTTCTTTATTTTGAGTTAGATAGGTTATTATGTGGTGATTTAAGATTATTTTTGATGAGAACCTACCTGCTTAATATAGGTTAATGGTGCTTGATATTGTAGCGTTGTTTCAAGAAATGGGCCATCATTCTTACAGCTTTATACTTAGAGATGGGAGTAGCCCTCAATCTAGTCTCTTTTGCTACCGATTCCCCGGTCTCTCATAACTGGGTTGATTGTAATTCGATATTTATTGTGTTGTTTATACTAATATTTCTTAATATATATTTGAATGGGTTTAAAAAAAGTACCAAAGGGGGTTGAGTTGACACAACAAGATATAGAACCTACATGATGAACTACAAATAACTTTTAAGAACGCAAGTTTGAAGGAAGTATTTGGGATATAGACATAAATAGCGGTGACTTGGTTTAGAATGAGGTAACTAAGTGTATTTTGAAATGTAGCAAATGAGACTAGGAGAGTTGACATAGGATTGCAATGAACAAAAAACGAGATTGAGAAAGAAAGATAAGGGAAGAGTAGAAAGAGAAGAAAAGGAAGACTTGAGGAGATGAAATATCTTATATCCAATTCATCAAAGTCTACGCATTACAATGAAAAAGCCTCCTTTATATAGGACAAAGAAGCTAAGCTGCTAAAATCAAAAGAATTTCTAATAATCTAGAAGACTAGAACATTATCAAACTGCTACAAGTAATCTAATCTAAAACAATATAATTTAAATGAAGCTCTACGTTAAAATCATATCTTTATTCTTATCTTCATTTCCCATCAAGAGTTCAAGAGCAGAAATGCACTTAAATAAGAAATTGGTAGTAGCACAGTTCCATCTTGGATAAGACTGAAATAGAATTCCTATGAACTTATCAAAAACATGAAAATGAGGCTGTCGAGATGTATAAGTTAACCTAATGGGAAGGCAAGAGTTAGTCATTTAAATATCCCAGAGCAATGATCTAGAGAGAATTGTTTATAAGATATATCAAACCGTAGCTGTAGATAAATAAATAAAAGGAATAAAATAGGGAGAGGAACATAGATCCTTACCTCCAGAATTTCCGAGAGGAATATTAATTACTGTACTGAATATGAAATATTTATTTATACCACAAGAATATTGGTTATGAAAGTAAGGGACGGTTGAAAAGAATAGAGATGAGAATGGCAATTTGTTCACATGGAATCTTCAAAAGTATGAATATATGCTGGTGATATGAATAGAAAGCTGCTTGAGTCTATTTTATAAAGATAAAAAAAAATTTAAACCGTAACATGGAAGGTTGGGGGATTCCCGACTATAGAGTTTCTTTTTTTCTCCTTTGATAAGTGTAAGAGAGCTATTTTTGTGTACATAAGGTCAAAAGAGAAGTCTATAACCGTTTCATGCTATCCCATAGCCTTTTTTGCTTTCTGAATCTCACTCGACAGAATCTGAAATCTTGTATTGATTTCTCCGTTTTTCTATTAAATTCACCTCTATTTTAGATGCTCTTATCTTTGCTCCTGTGAAAGGTGGTCCTTTGTCATGTACATTATTTTTCTGTACTCGTGAAAATGAATCAGTTTAAGATCACGAATCACAGTCTTGGTTATGATTTTCTTTGTCTACTTTGTAATGCTGCCCTCCAATGTTTTCATGTAGAAATCCAGTAATCATATTCTTATTCGAAGTTTTCAGCTAGCATTTTCCTTAAGGAGCATATCTCTCCGAGGAGGTAGGTTCTTATGGTTTCATTTCAATTTTAGTATGTTTTGTTTCTGTTTTGTCTAAATGAAAGTATTTATTTTCTTTTGGGAAAACAATGAAGTATGAAAAAATTGTTAATTGATTTTCTTTGTTTTCATTTTAACTACATTCAAAATTGTGATTAGTATGCTATTTGGTCGAGCAATTGCAGAAGATACAAAATGAGGCTATAAATTTTCATCCGTTTTACCATGCGTCATCTTCCCCGTGAACTTGACAATTACATATTACTTGTTAGTGGCAAGTTTCTTACCTCTCCAAATTATAACTCGTTAAAACTGTTCATGTTTAAGAAACATTGAGTTTGCAATTTAAATGGTTTTCTACTCATCATATGAACAGTTGCAATTACTATGTTTGATTTAGCTTGATTAAGGAGAACCTCTGATCCTTGTGTAAGATAAATGAAGGCATCAAATTTTCCTTTTGTCAGGGGATTACTCACTCTGGCACATTTCTGTTCTGAACATATAGACAAACTCCTATAGTTTTGTACAAAATCTAGCTAAACATTGATGTTCCTTTTTTTATTAACTTGACAACGTTTATTGTCTTTACCAAAAGTTGAGTTCCCTAAATCAATCTTATTTTTTCATGCACACAGGACCACTTCAGCCATCTCGCCGCAGGTCTCTTTTCACCTTGGCAACATCTATGATACTTTTCTTATCGAAAGCCTACAACTTTATCCCTCTTCTCATTTCTGCCAAGGCTGCTTTGACGGAGAAAACAGTATGTCCAGCAGCATTAGTTTGTGACCTGTGCTTAGCATAGGCTTGTTCACTAGATGCACAGTGGTTCAAGAAATTTTAAGCATAGATAATATTATGTTTGACCAATGACCAGTTTACCAGGAGCAAAAAACTCGCCTAACCTAGATAATGCTTCAACAGGTTGATCCTTTTCTCCAGCTGGTAGATGATAGCAAGTTGCAAGCTAAATTAGTAGATCCTAAGGTGAATGCTTATGGATCAAAAGAGGATGACGAAAATGCCCTAAAGTCTCTTTCGGTAATTAAAATCAGCGAGGATCAATCTACAGAATCTTTTGCTTCCAAGATTGTGAAGAATTTGAAAAACCTATCCAATGTATAATTTTTTACCTGTTTATGTGCTTTACACCATTTTTATCCTATAGTATGGTACCCCATTCAACTTTTGAGTTCTACCGCACAGACTGAATCATCAAATATAAAGGAGCAATTGCTTAAAGATTTTCTTCCTGATGATGTTTGTCCATTGGGAGCTCAACTAGTTACAGAAACCCCCGGGCAAATATACCAATTAGACATGAATGAAAATGAACATTCTAAGAAGGTACTTAACATTCAGAAATTACAGTTCACTTTTATCCTTTTAGATACCTTATTTATTTATTTATACTGTAAATCAGCAGGTTGAGTATCCAATGTTTAAAATAGATGATGATTGTCCAACGGATTTATTGGTAAATCGGACAGATCCCTGCTCCCAGCAGATAATAGAAAGTCCCTGTCTTCTGAGTGTAGATCAATTTATGGATTCGGTATGTTAGCATTTCCATTGGTTTATTATTTCCTTGTCTCTTTAAAGTTATCAGCCGAAATCTTTATGGGGGAAAATCAGCCAAGTTACAGCTCTTCCTCTTGTATTAGTTTTAATTATGACAAAATGGAGCACATAGTACCTTCTCTTTCCATTATTAGGTGTCTTTTAAATTTGTTTCTTATTTATTACATAAAGGACATAGGATGCTTTTAGTAGGAGATACGAAGATATCTAGAAATCCTTGCATCAGAGAATGACAAGCACGATAAATATACCAATATGGGTTATAGGCATTTAAACACTATTATTTAGGAGAAAGTGCCCCAATAAAAGTAACTTGTGTTAGATAAGGACTAAAATGAAACAAAAGTTTGAGACTGAAAGATGGAAGCTGTGATTTGCTTCTAGAATTTCACCTTAGCTTGTTGGAGAATATGGTCGCTCAACTACCACAACAAGAAATAAAACCTTAATGCCATGAAAAGATAATCTACTTTTAGGTTCTTAATTAACTTTGGGAATCATGCTAATCAAGAAGTTATTTTTTTAGGGCGTGTGAGCATAGATTCTAAGTATCAGTTGATGGACTGAACAAATTCAACCCTAAGTAAGCATAACAGTTGAACCATTCTATATTTTTTGGCAGATCATCTATTGTTGGATTATAATTTATGTAAGTGTACAACAATAAGTTCATTGCAGACTTAAACAAGCTGGAAGAATCTTTACGTATCTGGTTTTACCCTGCTACATATCAGCGATGTAAAATTGAATTAACATTTCCTAAAGAAGCTACTGTACCTACCCTTTTTTTTTCTTAATTTGCTGGTGAAATTATTGAGTGAATGAAAATATAATGTTTTGTATTACAATGTTATAGAATCAAATCTCCAATGTCACCCTATAGGAAGAACTTAAACTCATTGATTATTTAAGTTTTGCCAGCCAATATGAAAGCAATTTTTTTCCATTAGCTTGCAACTGTTTATTTGTCGATAGTTTCCTAGAGTGCTGATACATCTAGCGTCAATCTTTCTCTCTTTTGTTTTCTATCTGTAATATATACGTAAGGAAGCTTGTTTTCTATCTGTGATATATATGTAAGGAAGACGGTTTTAGAAGTCTGGCCAACTCCGGATCAGATTCAAAGTCATTTTATTCTCTTATCCAAATTGATTTTGCTTGGCAGTTTCAAAAAGTGTGTTAGATGGTTTAAAATTTGGTGATCCTCGGGTTCTGATACTCATTACTTCTACTTTTGACATTAAGTTGGTTGCTCTAATCCAAAATAGCACAATAACGGTTTCATACTCTCTTTTTGGTTATGCAAGTGAAGTAATTTCACTTCTCACAAAGAGTCTGCTTCATTATGCTTCATGTTCCATGGCACTACTTCATTTTCTGAGGATGTTGAGTGAAAATGGAAACTATATTTTTGACTTGGAACTGCGAATCAAAAGGTCAATTCTGGGAAGCATTGAAGAACTTAGATATTTAGTCCAATGCTATATGGTGTTAGAAGACTACCTGGTTCTTAATGGATTTTGAGAACTGTGTGAATAATTGAGAATTATGAGCTGTATGAACTGACCCTCTTATTCTTGCAATCAGTGCTTGGATAAAATAGCTGACGACGAACCTTAATCATTACAACTTACTGAAGATTGACAATATATGTCTATGACACCAACCATTAAATTTGGTGTTAAAACTGATCTGGAACTCAGAAATTTGGATACATTTTGATAGCATCGCATCATTTGTACGGAATGTGTTTCCTAAAGTCACTAAGTTGATGTTGTTGCAGATGTTGGAGTCAACAAAGCAGGTTGGACGGTTTTCTTTCTCGGATCCCTCTCACATGGCATATAATGATATGGCGAGCCAGTGTGAGGCTCTCCGGATCGAAAAGCAGCAAGTAATGTCAAATTTTATGAATGCACAACTGATTCAAGAGAATCCAGTCAGCTTCTCCAGCCAGGATGACGCCCAGGCACTTGACAATCCATTTTATGAATCCAGATTTTTTATGGTGAGTTATATCTGAAAAGTAGACTATAATTACTTGATGAACATTTACCAAGTCATACAGTCTTACTCTCCCTGAGTTTGTTATGTTGCGAAAGTATTATTTTATGATGAGTTAAAATTGTCAAATACATAACATTCCATCCATTATTTTGTGCAGCATTTCCTGGGGATTTTAACGTTTACTGCATATATTTTGCAGACACCATCTATTGGAACTATTCCAATGACATGTCCATCCGAATTTCAGCATCAGCCCGATTCCTTCCTCTTGCCAACTTCATGTCCATATGACAACTTTTTGAAGGCGGCTGGGAGTTGATATTATTTTGTCGCAATTTATCGTGAAAGGTTGGCAGTAGATTTTTTTTTATTTTTCATTTTTTAATAGTTTCGGGTTATTCATCGAGTCATTTGTGTTCATCGTTTTTCTTGGATGTCGTTTCTTTCACTCGAAGAGCTGCAAATCAATCGTATAAATCATTGACGGTGTCCCCTTAAGGCCTGGTGGTTCTGCACTCTTTATAGTTGCAGTTAGCGGGAAGACTTGGTATCTTTCATGGTTTTGAATGTATAGATGTACAAGTGATGCTACCAGATAAACTACATGATTGAACATCGAAAAAGGCAGTTTTGGCAAATAAATAGTGAAAGGAAACTTGAACAAAGAGCACTCTTTGCTTTCAGATTAGAAAGGCCAATCTGAATGGCTATTTAACATAGAAATAACTATATGCTTCTGTTCTGTTCAATGATTCAATCGGACAAACTGCAAACCACAGAAGGCTTGTACACAACTAGACATTATAAATGGACAATAAACTTACAAATTGGCAGGATCATACAGCATAACTGACGACACTACCCAAATAACAGCAACTTAAATAATAATAATAATAAGACATATAATTAAAAGATGAGAACCCATAATTCATCATCTCAATTCATATAAGAATCCGAATAGAAAAGAAAGAAAATTATTACTATCTGAGAATAGACATCCATGCACAGTAAGCACAGACAATCTTTTGTGACATATACACATATACAGCAAATGAAAGGCTCATTAGAGTTATGTCTTTCCAATCACCCTTCTGCTTTGGACTCAAATTATCCATCACCACCCCTCTAAGTTTCTCCATACCAAAATAAAGCTGCTGCACTATTCCCTTATTCTTTTCAGTACTTTCCTTCTTCGTTTTCGAATTAGACGGATCGCGGTTTTGGCTACAAGCTGAGATGAATTTTCTTGATTTTTTTATGGAATTGAGTTGATGATCTAGAATTGGACATAAATGACCTATTGATAGAGCAGCCATGGAGGACATGAAAAAGGGTTATAGTATGGGAATTTTTGAAGTGGATTAATCATAGAAATGAATGATTTGGGAAGAAGAAAAGTGCATTTGACTTGATTTGGAGAAGCAAATATCTCCTCTGGAAAGAAAGTGCGTAAAGAAATGGATAAGGGGAGGTGTGTATGGGTCTCCTTTTTTGACAAGGCGAGGTGCGCAAAGAAAATATCTCCTTTTTTGACTTGCACAAATATTCTTTTATTTCCAATTTATCCTAAATTTATATATGCTGGCAGCATTTAATGGATAGATATTCCCGTTTCATAAATTTTTGAATTATCGTTGAAATAGTTCCAAAATTGCTTAGTTAGTGTTTTACGCAAAGAATTAAATTACCATATATGAAAATGGATCGATTTGCAAGTGCTATTTACTTGTTGATGATACCATTATTTTGAAGCCTAAACTAACTTAGATAAGAGTTCCAGGCCACACTTCTACCTTTAACTCTACTTGATCTCACTCTATTACCGGGATTGATCAAGTTGTCAATGGTCCCTACCTCTCTTATGTTAAGATTTGAGTTCCATCTTAAAAGGTTAACCTTATTAAGAGAAGTAGCCAAAACTTTTATAAATTGGTTTATGTTTTCATCTTTATTCGATATGAGATTCTATCTCTTAACATGCCTCGCAAGATGGTGGCTCATTTGAGCATATCAATCTTGAAATTCGTGCGCTCAAATTTTTTTTTAGTCTTAATCGGATCGAATTGTTCGTTGGAACTTAATGGGCTCTAATACCATGTTAAGATTTAGGACTTCATCCCTTAACATCTTAGGCCTCGTCCATGAGGTTGTGAAAGGGTCCACTGGTGATCATGATCTTTTCTCTACTCATCTTGTCTAATATGGGGTGTCAAGGGTCCTTTCGGACTAGCTCGACCCATTTTTTAATAAGAAGGTCACACACAATCCAAATTGAATCTCTAATAGTTTTAAATTTCAACTTTCAAAATTAAGATTTACTAGTTTTCTTTTCAAAAATCAGATGATAAATGGTATTTTAAATATTAATAATTATATTACAAAATATTTAATTCATCTCACCTAACCTATACCCAACCACCCACACTTTCATCCTCTGTATTATCTCTCTTCTCTCTCTATTCCACTGCAAGCTGTCGCTAGAAGCCATTGTCGGAGAGCGCCGATGACAACATCACTATGTGATCCGTTATTGTTGCTGTGTGATCATCTGTTGTTGCGTGTTCCTCCTTCTTGCTCCACCCCATATCTATTTTTTTTATTTTCAAATTTTGGTAGACGACTTTTTTTGTGCGGCTCAATTGTGGTGTGATGTGGATGTGGTGTCGCATTGTGGTTGTGTTGTGCTATGGGTGGTGATGTGCGGTGTGTGGTGGCGGTGGTGTGCTTTGGGGAAAAGTGCATCCATTTATTTGGATGGTCATGGTGGTTCGTGCGATGGTGTTCGACGGTGGTGGTGATGGTGGTTGTGATGGTCACGGTGGTTTTAGTGGTGTTTGGATGGTGGTGGTGGTGGTGATGGTGATGGTGGTGGTGATGGTAGTGGTGATGGTTAGATGTGGTGGTGTGGATGCGGTGTTTGAGATTACTGTTTTGTTGTCGAGAGGTGGTGGTTCTGACGACGGTGGTTTTGGTGGCGATGCAACTAGTGGCAGTGATGAGGTGGTGGTCACAAGTGTTGGTAACAGTCACAAATGATGTGGTTGATTGTAACCAATAAATTGATTGATACATGACCGAAAAACAGTATGTAACCAAAAAATAATTTGTGACGAATAATTTGAAAATTTGTGGTCAATTAATTTGATATTTGTGACTATGAAATAAGTCGTGATTTATAAAATTGTAATTTGTGACCAGGAATAATATGTAACATATTAATTTGACAAATTTGTGATAGTGAAATAATTTGTGACTAAAATTTTTAATTGTGATTGAGAAATTATTCGTAATCAATTAATTTGATAATTTGTGACCAAATTGTATAGAATTGTGATATTATATTTAATTTATAAAATATATTCTTAATTAATTATTTCAAAAATAAAATTTTAAAAATATTTGATTTTTGAAATTTTAAATATTTTATCTTAATTTTGAAATGAGTTATAGTTAAACTATGAATTTTTCTCATTGAACATTTTTACTTTAATTTTATAAAAATATGTGAACTTATATTCAAATCTTACCTTTTTACTTTTTGAGTTGGATATGCATTAAGGTTGTCCATTTGAAAGTGATTGTGTCACCTTTTTAATTAATTGATTCAATCATCAATTTTTACATTTAATTATTACTTACTCACTCACTCAAAAATAAAAAGTTATTAGTTGCTCGCTCACTTTTGCATAATGTTATACATTCATCATCCATCTCAATTCTGTTTGTCCTGTAGGCAAAAAAAATTCACATGATGGATGAATATCTTAAGTGACAATGAACTTCCAAAATTCTTATAAATCGTTTGTTCGCTCTATTTTATTCAATTTTTTCCTTCTATAAATTCCATCAGCTAATAATTATTTTTCTGAAATTTTTTTCAATTTTTTATATGATCTTTATTTTTCTCAAATTGATTTGTTTTTTATTTATTCATTTTCATAAGTTGTTTCTTTCGGGAATTGATTTGATTTTCTTTTACAACTTGTTAGAACTCATGTATTCTTCGAGTGGTTAGTGTACCTACAGGGCCATCTTCCAGTGAGAATACCTGCAAATATGAAAACATGTATAATATTAAGAATAATATTCATGAGAAGTGTAAAATAATTGACCTCGAATCT
>CAIGRQ010136096.1:0-11212 GCA_903798375.1 Fraxinus sp. D2006-0159 | reverse complement strand
AAGGCAAGTTACAATTATCCAAGCGGATGCAACCAACAGAATAAATAGGAAAACTTGAGATTGATTCCAAGAAGTCTGAACTACCTTGAGCTCCAAGTCGCGCTAATGAATCTGCCACCTGGTTAGCTTCTCGATAAATATGCGATACCTCAATAGACATAACCTGAGCTAGGTCCAAAATATCCTCCCAATTGAGACGAATAGACCAAGGCATGTTAGCTTGATGATGAAACCAATGTACCACCACATTAGAATCAGTTTCTATTGTAAACCTTTCTATGCCAAGGACATATCATATTTGAAGGCCAATTTTTAGAGTTGAAACCTCTGCTAAAGTGTTGGTTCCAACCCCTAGAAAGTGATAGAACCCAAAAATAACATTCCCCTTCCAATCCCGAAGCAATCCACCACAACCAGTCGGGCCACGATTTCTAGCACTAGCACCATCAATNAAAGCTGATGCCTCAGCTAAGGTGTTAGTTCCAACCCCAAGAAAATGATAGAACCAAAAAATGACCTCCCTTTCCAATCCCGAAGCAATCCACCACAACCAGCCGGGCCTGGATTTCCAGCACTTGCTCCATCAATATTAAGTTTATAACAACCATGCTTTGGAAGGAACCATTTAACCAGGAATGGAGTTTTTACTCGTATTAGAACCGTAGGAATGTACAATATCTACGAGAAGCAGAAGGGAAGAAATATAGTTTTTGGTTTAAGAAAATCATTCAATTCATAAAGCCAACGTTTAACTTTTGTGCAAGTTAACTATCTCATCCTTAAATCTTGCAGAATTTTTGGCCAACCACAGCTCCCATGAAAGAAGTGGTGGGATAAGTAGAGCTAAAAGATGTTCTTGTGTTGACCCGCCAAATGAGTGTTCCAAAGTAACATAATAGACCGCCAAGAAATATTTGTAGGCACGCGAAACCCAAATAAATTACCAAAATATTGCCATGCCTGAAGAGCAATAGGACTGTTAGCGAAAATATGGTTTGTTGTTTCTTCATGTCCCTGTGGACAACATTGACATTTGGAAACAATAGGAACCCCACAACGCATAACAACTTCATCCACTGGTACCACATTATGCCAAATGAGCCAACAAAAAACAGAAACTGTTGGTGGCATATTAGAGTTCCAAATGATCTTACACGGAAGAGCAGAAGATTTAGTAGATCTGATAAGAGACCAAGGTGAGCTTGTAGAGAATAAACCATTGCTAAAAGGGCACCAAATTAATTCATCCTTACCTCTGTCGAGTTGGACTTGTGAACATTGGATATCCTCCACTAAAGCTGAGCCACCCAAAGAAAAAGCTTATCCAAATGAAGTCTTAAGATTGGGGAGTTGATAGTCTAGCCAAGTGCAGATAAACTACTCGAACCCCTCCAATTGTCGTACCAAAAAAAGAGCACGACCATCTCGGATCAACCATTTGCTATGTTCTAAAATGAATGGGATAGGATGTGTAAGATGTTTCCATATAGATGAATCTTTAATACTTATAGGAATGTTGGCCATGTCAAGGTGATGACTGAGATACCTTTGTAGCAAGAAATCAGCTCAGAGAGAGTGCGAAGAAATAATCCTCCATGCCATTTTACATTGAAACGTCTTGATCACATCAAACAGATTGCGAATACAAAAACCTCATTCCTTTTGTGGATACCAGATGTTATTCCAAGAAACCCAATGACGTTTAAAACCATCTTCAGATTCTTCCCCAAAAAATTGGCAAAAACAGCCTGTATCTCTTTAACGACTTTTATGGGGGAGGGGGGATTGATTACAGAAAATAGATAGATAGGTATGGAACTTAATACTTCAAAGTGAGCTTACCACCCATGGATAAAAGCTTTCCTTTCCAACCCCTTAGTTTTTTCCTGATTTTGTCAACCATTGGAGTGAACATGGTGGAGATAGGTTTGCCGTAGTGTAGAGGGGCTTCAAGGTAAGTAAACGAACGGCAATTCTCTTTGAATCCGGTAGTGGTTGCAATGATACGCTTTCTAGACGTAGCCACACGCTTGTGTACTATAAAGGAGCTCTTAGCCACATTAATTAACTGCCCATATATCGTTTCATAGCGTCGGAGAAATCCTATTAAATTGTTAAGGCTACGTCGATTGCCATTAGTAAACACCAAAAAATCATCTGTATAAAGGAGGTGTGATATGGGAGGACAAGTATTAGGTACCTGATACGGAGCTATACTACCATCTTCTTGAAGCTTTGTAAGGTCCCTACCGAGGGGTTCTTCATTGAGAATAAATAACAATGGAAATAATGGATCACCTTGTCTAAGCGCACGGGATGGAGTGAAAAAACCAGCTAAAACACCATTGATTTTGATTGAAAATTGTGGTGAAGAAATAACATTTTTAATAAGGGAGACCCAAGTATCTGCAAAACCAAATGCCTTTAGCACTTCTAACAAGTAGCCCCAAGAGACCCTATCAAAAGCTTTTGTCATGTCAACTTTCATGATCACATTGGCGCCACGGGAACGCTTATTTAGATTTTGCACTAACTCCTGAGCCAACACAACATTTTCAGATATCATTCTACCAGTAACAAAGCCACCTTGATTCATATAGATTAATTAAGGTAAAATCAGAATCAAACGGTTGGCTACCACTTTGGATATGATTTTGTAGAATACCTGACATAAACTTATAGGTCTATAATCCTGGAATGTCTTGGGTTCTTCAGATTTAGGCACCAACGCAATGATAGAAGCCCCCACTGCATCATTCAGTTCTTTGCCCCCAAAAAATTTCCGAACTGCCTTAACAACATCTTCAGCTACCACTGGCCAAGCATGATTAAAGATAGAAAAAGTAAAACCATCAGGCCCCGGAGCAGAATCTTCAAAGATATCCTTAACTGCAGCAAGTATTTCTACATCAGAAACTTCCTTCAAAAGCATATCATTATCAGATGGAGTAACTAAACTTGGTATAAGAGATGTCATCTCCCTGTAGTTTGTTGTAGAATTATCATTAGCTTTGAGATGTTTTCTAAAGTAATCAATAGCACCTTCCTGCAAATCATCTTGGTCAATGAGAATACCAGCCTCAGTATTGATACTGCGAATCATGGCTTTCGATCTTTCTTGCCTAGAAGATGCATGGAAGAAGGCAGTATTCTTATAAATCTCTTTCTGTAGTAGCAATCTGTCCAACTCACCCTTTAGGCCTGTGAGATTAGCATCTAAAGTGTGATCAGATTGCACATTGTTTTCAATAATAAGAATTTTGTCACGAGTTTCATTAATTTTCTGAAAAATATTCCCAAAAACCACTTTTTTCCAGAGTTTTAAATCGGCCTTTAATCTCTTCAATTTATAAGACACCCGAGCTATACCAAAAAGAGAGCAAGCCCTCGTCCAGGATTCTGTCACCATAGGGAGAAAAGCTGAGTGTTGAAGCTACATCCTTTGAAATCTAAAGCTTACGGGCCCCTTGTTATAATCTTCCTCTGTGCGTAGTAGAAGGGGTGCGTGATCAGAATGGTTACGTTCAAGATGCACCATTATAGAGTCTGGAAAAGCAACCATCCAGTTATGGTTAACAAGAGCTTTGTCAAGACGTTCCCATAATAATGAACCAGTCATGTTACAATGCCATGTAAATCGAGACCCTGTGAAAGGAATATCATACAACAAATTTGTATCAATAAATTGTACAAAATCTTATTTAGCAATACGTAAAACTGGAGCACCTCCAAGTTTATCCTCATCAGTTTTCACGGTATTAAAATCCCCTATCAACATGACAGGCAAATTAGTAGACAGGATTGGCGAAAGAGAAGACCACAGATTTCTTCTCAACAAATAATCACATTTAGCATACACAACCACCAACACAACAGTGACTCCTTTCCAATCCAATGTGACTGCAAGAAATTGATTAGCATCTCCCAGCAATGTGAAGTTACGATTACTAGGGAGACATAGCCAAACCTTTCCTCCTTTAATGTCGTTGGAACAGACCTGAGAGAGCCCTAACTTTCTGACAAAATGAGAAGCTTTGTTAAAAGGTAACATAGGTTCAAGAATGGCTAAATACGCAATATTATACTTTCTAAGAATAAGTTTAAGGTGACGGGTTGTTGTTGCATTGCTAACCCCCCTAGCATTCCATACTAGGAATGCACTCATCAGTTAAACTGTTAGGAGTTATCTCTAACCAGTAGGTCAGAGATCGAACCGAGCTTCCTATTACGACTATTATTGGCTCTGATATCTGAAGTATCAGAATCTGAGTGATAAACATCGTCTTTCTCAGGTCTTAAAGTCTGATCACCACCAGTTTGCCATGGGACCTCCAGGTTTAAAATATCAACTAGAACATCAAAGGAATTGCCGATAGGAATGCTATCCATATCACGGATTGGGATCATGTTCTGGGAAGAAGCCAAAGGATCCCCTTTTAACTAGTTGAAAATCCCCATTTGGTGGGGCTCCTGTTTCAGCAAATATTACTTTGTTTTCTGGTTCTTTATTGGGACTCCTTTCTCAATTGCAATTGTTCTTAATCTGGTTGTTATCTTCCATAATAGCATCATTTTCTGCGAAAGACTTAACTTCCTGTCCTGCTTCCTATGACTCCTCTGTTGTGTGGCTACAGCTTCGATTTTCCAAATTGGCATGTGGAACTAGATTTTTCAGGTTCATTTCTACACTACCATTTTTTCCATTATCCTTAGCAGCGTTTAAATTCTGCTTATTTTCTCCCTTTGCTAGTATATCTACTTCAGAATACTTTTATTACCAGTGGGCACTGAGGTATTAATTTTAGATTCTGCTTACTTGGAGTCATATAGATTGTAATGTTGTTTAATCAATCTCTTACAATCAAGTATCTCATGACCATGAAGCCTGCAATGCACAAAATATTTAGGAAATCTCTCATACACCACATCTTGCTAAAACCTTTCACCATAACTGTGTCTGAACTGGTGAACAAGAATGCCAGCAAGAATCATGATTATCCTCCCTGCCCTCATTGCAAGAAAACTAGTCACTCTCCAAAATGGTGTTGGTATAGACCAGAGGTCTAGTGCAGAGCATGTAAAGAATTTGGACATGTTCAAAAAGTGTGTAAAAATCAAAAGGAGAAGGCATTGCAGCAGCTGACACAGGTTGCGGAAAATCAACAACTAGTATAGCAGGATGAACATCTATTTACAGCAGCAAATCACAAAATGAGTAATGGAAGTGAAACTTGGCTACTAGACAATGGTTACACTCATAATTGGCTTTAGATTTCAACGTTTTTGTTGAACTTAACAACACATACAAATCAAAGGTGAAGGTTGGCAATCGTGATTATGTGAAAGTAGAAGGAATGTGTGTGATTGATGTGCAAACTCCAACATGTATCAAACATATTCATGATGTACTTTTTGGTGCCAGATATTGATCAAAATTTAGTAAGTGTGGGTCAATTGATTTAGAAGAATTACACTTTGATATTTAAAGGTAGTGGTTGCACTCTATTTGATCCAAATGGAAATGAGCTAATGTAAGTTGAAATGAGGCAAAGAAGTTTTCCCTTAGAATGGAAGAATATGACCTCTCATGCATTCACTAGTACCAAAGTAGAGTCTTCACTTTGGCATAGACGGTTTGGTCATGTAAATTACACATCACTCAAGCATTTGCATAAATTAGAGCTTGTTGAAAATATGCCTGACATAAGTGATGAAACCTATGTGTGTGATGTGTGTCAACGGGGAAAACAAACGAGACTGTCATTTCCTAACCAGTCAAGAAGAGCCACAAAAAATTGGAGTTAATCCACTCTAATGTATATGGCCCAATGAGAACTTGGACACTAAATGGCAGTATGTATTTTGTACTCTTCATTGATGATTTAACAAGGCATCGGCGCACTTCACGTTTCGGGTCCACCGAGTGATCTAGGACGGGTCGTGTCATAATGCCACCTAAGTATAGGTCAATTCATGTTCAAGGTCACCATACCAACACGTGACTGCTATCCTAAATCTCATACACGTGGTTCAGACTTACTCACAAGATCATAGTATGTGCAATGCAGAATATTACATGACGACACATTATATCAAATCGAACCAAGCAATGGAAATAACAAGACAAAGGTTGAAAGATGGAATATGTGTAAATTCTCTCTCATGAAGCTCTCTCAATATTCAACCTTGTGAAATCACGTTCAGATGTGTTTTGGTATTTATAAGTAGGTTAGGAAAGTAATGGATCGCGGAAAAAGCCTTTAAAACTCAAAATAAAATATTTTTGGACAACATTGTCGCTCGAGCGAAGGAAAGGTGACAGTCGAGCGAAGGAGGTTCGGCTTTTGACGCTCGAACCAATCCGTAACGACAGTCTAGCGAAAATTCGATCCGTATTTTCTTTCTTTTGCAATTCTCGAACCCTAGACCTAAAAACTCTAATTTCATATAATTGCACATTACTCTTTGACTTTTTACAATATTTACAATTAAATCCCCTTTGTTTACAGAATTGCCAATTACATAACTAAAAACTTAACACAAAGAAAACTTGTTATTTTTTCAAGGAAGTTATAAAAAAAATAATCATCATTTATCATTTATTAATCCTCGATTTAAGTCATATTATTCTCTTATTTCAATTCATATATTTATAATTTTAGAAAAGGTGATGATAATTTATGACCTGGTTTTTGAAATAATTATACAAGTTTGATATTTTTATAATATGATAGTTATGATTTTTCCCCGTTGTTTAATACAATGCCAATGAAATCTTTTATAATCTTTGGTAATTCTAACAATTTTTTGTTCCAATTGTCGAACATTGTTCTTAAAAGCTGATAAATGTGTAAATTCATTTTTGTCTACAACATTATTTCTTTCTTGTGGATTGAATTTTGTCTCAATATCTTGAAAATTAATACAGAACAAAATGTCAATTTTATGTCTCTGCAATAAAACATTCTGGCTAACTTTATTTCTTATATGTTGTTTGAGATTTACTAAATTGCGTTCAATGGGATACATCCATTTGGTAGGAACCGACCCAACTAGAAATGCCTCATAAGTTAAAAGTAAAACCAAGTGAATCATAATATCCAAAAAGTCGGATGAAAATACACATTCCAATTTGCAAAGAATATTGAGCACATTTTATTACTTGAGACGTTGTAGAAACTTGTCAAAAATAGCTTTAAATTTCCCTTGCACTTACAGCAAAAAATTTCACATATTTTTATTTTGTTCTTGATCTATACCTTCTCACAGCTTCACTTCTCAGGAACTATAGAAATGGATGGCAATGTACAACCAACCTGGGGTTCCAACCTATTCAGCCGTGAACTAACTATGAAAATGACACAAAAATGATCTGCATTCAAAATAAAGAGTTTCAAATGCTAAAAGAAGCTTTTCAGTAAGCCTTTGTTTTTGCTTGAACTCTAAGAACTTTGTTTGGTACATACGTTAAATTTGTCTTCAGCATTTACTGAATTCTAGTCTGGAACTAGCTACCAGATGTCATGAGCTCATAGGAATAATTTGACAAAGATTTTATTGCTTGAAGATTAAGAACAATTTATATCATCTTGATTTCAGCTCCTTTTAGTAATATATATCTTGTTTTGGTAAGTTGGACTATATATTACTTGGAAAATATTAAGGAAGTAAAAAGAACATTTATAATCTTGATCTATGGTACCAAATACTGAAACCAGACCTTAATGATGCAATAATAAACTTGAGGTTGGTAGTCTCAAATACATCCTATTTCTAACAGTGGCATGCAGATATAGATTGTGGGTACGTCTGTGTCAAATGGGTGAAAAAAAAAAGGATTACAAGATACTTATTGAACATGGTCAAAGACTCAAAATCATTCAAGCTTAAAATGCATGCCATAATGAGGAAGGGAAGGTTTGACGACAAGGAAAGTTGCAGGTCAAATATACATTAATATTTCTTCTTGATTGTCTTTGCCACCACTCTAACGTACTTGTCCTCCACCAACAGTTGGCCCGACCAAGATTGTCTTAATTTCAAGCTTGTTCTACTCAACTCTTTTCATTAAACTAAAATATTGTTCAATCACTTACTTCATATATATACCCAGTGCGCCGATGCACCTATGCAGCAGCAACTACAATTTAAGAATACAATTCTCCAATCAGCACATATCATTCTATTTGTCTTGTCGAAACAGTCCAAAAACAACAAGAAATGGGAGAAATTTTTCCATCAATAATATTTATTGGAGTTCTTACTTTAGCATTGTGTGTTTTCCCTGGTTTTGTTCTATCTCAGAATGGAGGCAACATCAGGCACTACAAATTTAATGTAAGTATATGTTAGCTCAACATCATGCATTGAGAATGTTAGGTTATGACTTCAGTTTTTAATTATACAGTTTTGATATTCTTTGTAGATTCAAATGAAAACTGTGACACGACTATGTCACACAAAAAGTATGGTGACAGTAAATGGTAAATTTCCTGGACCTCGTATCACAGCTATGGAAGGTGATCGCCTTCTAATTGAAGTGGTCAATCATGTCCCGAACAACATCTCCATCCACTGGTACAAAATTCAATTAAATTTCCTTCCATGAGTACGTTGAAATGCACAATTCTTGCTCGAGTCAAATGTATTATAACATTTTTTTTTCTTTGAAACAGGCACGGGATTAGGCAGCTTCGTAGTGGATGGTCGGATGGACCAGCATATATTACACAATGTCCTATCCAAACTGGACAAAGCTATGTGTACAACTTCACTGTTGTAGGACAAAGAGGAACTCTTTGGTGGCACGCACATATTTCATGGCTAAGATCAACTCTCTATGGCCCTATAATCATTCTTCCCAAACAAGGCACCCCTTATCCATTTGCTAAACCCTATAATGAAGTTCCCATCATCTTTGGTATCTAACCATTTTTTACAAGTCTCCATAAACGCTTTTAATTATCAAGCTTAATTAAAATCAAATTTCATTGATGATTCTTTGATTATTCCAGGAGAATGGTTCAATGCTGATCCTGAGGCCATAATTAGCCAAGCCTTGCAAACTGGAGGTGGCCCCAATGTTTCTGATGCGTATACCATCAACGGACTGCCAGGGCCGTTGTACAATTGCTCGACCAAAGGTATCCAATATTTCTTTTACAAGAGTAGACCCTAAATTCATCAAGATTTAGTTTTATCATTGCAGCTGTTTTTACAATAGAATTTATGTTGCCTAATATTATTAATTATATGTGGTGCAGATACTTTTAAGCTGAAAGTGAAACCTGGAAAGACTTATCTTTTTCGATTAATCAACGCTGCACTCAACGACGAGCTCTTTTTCAGCGTAGCAAACCATACATTCACAGTTGTTGAAACTGATGCCATTTATGTTAAACCTTTTGAGACTGAAACAATTGTTATTACCCCTGGCCAAACCACTAATGTTCTTCTCAAGACTAAATCCCACTTCCCGAATGCCTCTTTCTTCATGATGGCCAGACCATATGTTACAGGCCAAGGCACATTCGACAATTCCACCGTTGCTGGCATCCTTAATTATGTCATTCCATCAAACATTCGCCATTCGAAAAAACTTCCATTATTTACACCATCCCTACCGGCCCTAAATGACACTAATTTTGTCACTAATTTCACGAATAAATTACGCAGTTTAGCAACTGCTCAATTCCCTGCCAATGTTCCCAAGAAAGTCGATAAACACTTCTTTTTCACAGTTGGCCTTGGAACAAGTCCGTGTGATAAAAGAAATCAAACCTGCCAAGGACCTAATGGAACAAAATTTTCTGCTTCTGTTAACAATGTATCTTTTGTACAACCAAACACAGCCCTCCTCCAAGCACACTATTCTGGACAATCAAACGGTCTCTATAGCCCATATTTTCCCGTAAATCCACTTCACTGGTTTAACTATACAGGAACCCCTCCAAACAACACTATGGTCAGCAATGGAACCAAACTTATGGTTCTTCCTTTCAATACAAGTGTAGAACTAATTATGCAGGATACAAGCATTCTTGGTGCTGAGAGCCACCCTCTTCATCTCCATGGCTTCAATTTCTTTGTTGTTGGACAAGGTTTCGGAAACTTTGATCCGAACAAGGACCCAAAGAACTTCAACCTTGTCGATCCCATTGAAAGAAACACCGTGGGTGTGCCCTCTGGTGGATGGGTTGCTATCAGGTTTTTAGCAGACAATCCAGGTGAGTTCAATACTATAGAAACAAAAACTAAAATCTTTCTTACTGCTAAACAAGATGCAATCAATTACAAGAATATAAAGCATGAAACCTGAATTATAAACCCTAAAAGTACTTTTAAGAAAGACCCTACATTACAAATATATTTAACAAGAGGTTACTGTTAAACTATAGAAAATTGGTTTTTGGACAACAACTGGCAAGAATGACATATAGCATGAATTATTTGTTGTCAGGTGTGTGGTTCATGCATTGCCACCTAGAAGTTCACACAAGCTGGGGTTTGAAGATGGCATGGCTAGTTTTAGATGGAAAACTTCCCAATCAGAAGTTGCTTCCACCACCTGCAGATCTTCCCAAATGTTGATCATGCATGAATTTCGAAGAACTAATGGTGCCCTCAGTCTTATTTTTCTTCTATGGCACCATATTTTGTCTTGGTTTTTTTGTACTATTTCCATTTTGAGTTTTGGCATTAGCCACGTTGTTTTGTTGATTATTTTTTTCCCTGCAAAATGTGGATTTTTTATTTTTTTTTTAACATCTATAATATCATGGAATGTGGACTTAATAGTTCATCTCATCATTATTTGACATTTGTTTTTGAGCAAAATTATGTTTTCAATATCCAACGAATTTTTTTTGTAATTGAGACCTTTCCGCTCAACGTGAAACTTAATACTCAGCAATCAATCAACAATTAAATAGAGCAAAAAAAAAAGTGGATATGGCTTCAATGCACTTAAGATATCCAAGGACTAGTTACAACTGGACCAAGCCATGCTCAAATAACCCTTAGAATAGAGCAGCGATCTCTAAACATCAATGCACCAACAGATTCTAATACACAACACATCTTTCTGACTATCAAGTTCTAGTCTACTGATTACACACAGAAATTACAAAGATTATACAAATGGGTTACGCCCTAAACACTTGTAGAGAGAAGAAAAGATGAGAAGCATTTGGAGAAGAATATGGGTTCGTAA
>CAIGRQ010136025.1:0-15416 GCA_903798375.1 Fraxinus sp. D2006-0159 | reverse complement strand
AATATTTCGATTTCGTTTCACATCTCATAATGACTTCGAAAATTAAAACAAAAACATAGAAAATTTAATGGTGAAAAAAAAAAAAAGCAAAGTTGAGGGGTCACGTGCCCAAAGGCCGCCACCCCACTTCCGCCCTTGTGCTATGTTGCACAATTTTTTTTTCTTGTTTAATACTATTTGGTGCTGTCTAATCCATTTTTACCAAACACGAAAGAAGAAATTTATGGGCCATAAGTTGAAAAGGCAAATTCTAGGTAAGTTCGAGAAGTACAAACCGATCAAGAACTGTCGAAATCGTTGTTGGTGCAAAAATATTGATGGTGGTGTTTTTTTTAAAAGATTATCTGAATATTTCTTCAGTGGTTAGGATTGGTATATTCCATGCAAGTTGACATTGATTTGTAAAGTAGTATTTTATGATTTATCTACTTTTGTTTGGTGGATTATTGTACTCTTATAGTATTTTCTTGAGAGAGGTTTTATGTTCCGACTCAATGATCTGGACATATGGCGCCCCCCCTATGCGCCCCTGTCCTTGTCCCGGTCATTGAGCCGGGACAAGGAGCTTTTTCCTATTTTCTTTGTGGTCTATAGCTAGATGTGAATTCATGTTCTTCTTGCTTGACATTTTCTTGTTAATAAATGATTGGTTAATACACTTCAATATTTCTTTGGTAGTGGGAGGTGGAGGGGGGGTGAGTAGGGTAGGGTAGGGTAGGNCCCCCCCTATGCGCCCCTGTCCTTGTCCCGGTCATTGAGCCGGGACAAGGAGCTTTTTCCTATTTTCTTTGTGGTCTATAGCTAGATGTGAATTCATGTTCTTCTTGCTTGACATTTTCTTGTTAATAAATGATTGGTTAATACACTTCAATATTTCTTTGGTAGTGGGAGGTGGAGGGGGGGTGAGTAGGGTAGGGTAGGGTAGGGTAGGTGTTGGTTCCCGGAAATATCCATCTAACATTAAAAAGGTTGAGTGTGAGCGATGTCTTTAATTATAATTTTGTGGGCTCTATGATTTATGAGAGAAAGGTCCAACCAAATAGCTTCTTTATGATAGTGATGATCTTTCATTCAATATACCTATTTTCATTGGTTCAGGAAAATCATGGTAAAAGGTCCACAGCTCATGTTGGTTGTGTTCATTTCTTCTTTATAGCATTGACTACAAAGAGATTAGATTGTGGATCATGAGACTTCAATTAATTGTATACATGTGCAATGTGACTTCGAAATGCTAGTGGACATAACACATATTCTAGTGGGCGGGCATATACTTAAATGTCGATTCAATGGCTAAGAACAAATGGATCTTGAAATACTTGTGAAGTACCTCAAGGGAAATGTCCCCATGAAGCTGCTTAGTAACCCTTTTTTTTTTTTTTTTCTTTTTTTTTACCATTTGAGGTATTTAGCTTCTATAGAATAGTTCATCACGAGTTCACTGTAAGAATTGGTAGTATCTACGATCTTGCCCTAGCATTGTTCTTGTGAGTAATCGACATGCTACAATAGCGCATTGAAATCGAAATGTTTGAAACAGAGCTTTGGATTGAGACGAAATGTTGATTTGAGCTAATAAATGCGAGATAAAAGTAACAAACTAATTATAAAAAAGTATTCCCAAAATTTAAAGTTCTATTTATTTTTTCACTTTTGATGGGTCTCTTCATGTAGAAAAGAGGAAGGGTTAACGATTATTCATTTGTTAAAAGTAAAAATTTTGGGGAATACTTCTTTTCAAGAATGGCCATTTATCTTAGTACTAGCTAAAGTATCACAAATTTGATAGCCATGTCAACGATTTGGCTGATCACCAATTTTCACGGTGCTGGCTTTTCTAATTATAAATGGGAAAAATTCATAAATAAGAGTTCCAAGTATAACTCATTTTGAAATTAAGATAAAAGGTTTAAAATTTCAAAAAGGGTTAATTTCACAAATGGTCACTGAAGTTACAGCAAAATTTCAAAATGGTCACTGAAGTTCGAAACTAGCATAAACGGTCACTCAACTTACACTCACTTTCAAAAATGGTCACTGAGCAAAATTTAGGGACTTCTTTGTTCTAATTGGAAACCAAAATTAACAAAACAAGGTCTTCAAAATTGGATGGGCTGAAGTTCAATTTCTACCAATACCNCAAAAACGGTCATTCAACTTTCAGGTGGTTTCAGAAATGGTCACTGAGGTAAGTTGTAGGACTTTTATGTTCTAATTGAAACCTAAAGCATCAAAAAACGATCACTTAAAAGCTGGAGGACCTCAACTTCAAAATTCATCTACAATTCTCCTCCAACCTCTCCTCCAACTCCAAGCTCCAGCCATGGGACGCCAAGCCCCACCCCTCTACACCACAATCATCAACCACCTCTACCCCATAAAACATATATCTGGGACCTGATATTTTCAGCATGTTCTTCAGCTTCTTCTGCAGATATATCTTCAAATAAACATTACCCATATTCATTTTCAGCAACAAAGCCGAAATTTTATTTGGGTGGGAGAGTTCATTTTGCTCCTCTGCTTCCTCCCACATCTCCATACCTTTTTTGATATTTTCCTCAGCATCGTTGTAAAGCTGAAGAACCTCTTCCGTTGCAGGCCATGAATCCAGATCAACATTTGTGGCAAAAGCATAATACCAAGAAAGTTTTGCCTGCTCAGCCACCTCCTCTACACGACTACACCACAATCATCAACCACACCTCCTCTACCATCCCTCTCTACACTGGTAATTTTTAGAAGAACATTATGGAATTAAATCTGCAAAAATGGGGAGGTTCTTTTCCGTTCGAGCGAGAAGGGGCCGGACTTGGATTCAAAAATTGGTACAGTTTCTTAATCAATTGGTGCAATTGACATGTTATTCATGGTCGTATGTGGCTTCTGAAGACACCATTGGGGCCAATTTGAGGATTCAGTGTTGTGGGGATGAGGAATTGAGGAAGACAGATCCCGACCTGAAGCTTTTTAAACCGATTTTGCTGTTGATTCCAGTGGATTTGAAGGCCACAGTTGGGTGGTTGTTGGAGAGGGCAAAAAGGTGAGTTTATTGGTGGTAGAGTCCGATCGTGGGGGTGGCCAGAGGTGGTGTTTCCGGCGTTTTTCAGATGTTTTGGCAGCTCACTTTGAGCTCGAATTCCGGCCAGAGTACTTGATGAAACTGGGAGGGGTTTGTTGGTAATTGATGGGGGGGTTGAAGGCATTCCAATGGTACCCAAATCCGGCGGTTTGGGGCTTGGCGTCCCATGGCTGGAGCTTGGAGGAGTCGTCCCATGGCTGGAGCTTGGAGGAGAGGTTGGAGGTGAATTGTAGATGAATTTTGAAGTTGACGTCCTCCAACTTTTAAGTGATCGTGTTTTGGTGCTTTAGGTTTCAATTAGAACATAAAAGTCCTACAACTTACCTCAGTGACCATTTCTGAAACCACCTGAAAGTTGAATGACCGTTTTTGCAAGTTTCGAACTTCAGTGACCGTTTTGAAATTTTGCTGTAACTTCAGTGACCATTTGTGAAATTAACCCATTTCAAAAATAAGACATTTATTAAATTTTATTTCTAAAATAACTAATTAAAAATATATTTTATAAATTAAATATAAGGTCACAATTTTATACAATTTGATCACAAATTATCAAATTAATTGGTTAAAAATAAATTCTCGATCATGATTAAAAACTTTATAAATCATAAAATATTTTACGGTCACAAATTTGTCAAATTAATAGTCACATTATTTATTGGTCACAAAACGTCAAATTTAGTTGACCACAAATTATATTTAGGTAACAATTTATCAAATTATTGGTCACAAATTAACAATTTTTTAGATCACACGGTATTTATTGATTATAATTTATCTATTTCATTAGTCACATATTGTTTATTTGTTACACTTCAACTAATTTATTGGTCATAATTAACCAAATCATTTGTAACCACCGCAAACATTTGTGACCACCACCTCGCCACTATCACAGTCGAAACCACCGTCGTCAAAACCACCACCACCACCACCTCTTGACAGCAAAACCATCATCTCAAATATCGTAGCTAACATCACCACTACCATCACTATCCACCCACAACCACCGGACTACGACGATCACCACCACGCCAAATTGTTAACGACGCCGTCGTCGCCCAAACACCATTAAAACCACAGGACTACCACTGCCACCAACACCCATCCAACTAAAAAAAAAAATCATCACCACCATCGTGATCTACTCTGCTACAACTGCCATCTGGGCCGCTAGAGGCGCAATTTACCACCACGCCCACAACATACCACCACCGCACCACCCATAGCACACCACTACCACTACCACCCCCTCATCCCCTATCTCTATTTGCATCACACCCAATCACCACCCCACCAAAAAATCCACAAACTTGCAGCTGCCACCACCACAGCATACTATCATCGCATGCACCACTAACACCTCAAAAACCACTGCAAAACATGTCAAGAAATCACACAAAACCACCGCACATCGTCGAAAAATCACCATAGAAGAAACCACATCTAAGTGATTGAGCAACGGTCATAGGCTGCTTCACCCGACACTGATGTGGGGCTGCTTCGCGACGAATAGAAAATGGAGAAGGGGTGGAGAGAGAGGAGAGGAGAGGGAGGGCAGCGACAATACCACCGTAGAGGTTCCACTTCAAGCCGCACGAACAATGGTGCCAGTGGTGGCGGCAGCAGCGGCTAGAAAGAATGTGGGATAGAGAGAGGAGAGAAAATGGAGATGATGAAATAATTAGGGTTTTGGTGTATATGATTAGGTAGAATGAATATGTATATTTAAATTTATACACTCTCTCCATGAATCTACTATGCCAGAATACATTCTTTCAAAATAATGTGGCTCAAACATTATTTGCAACAATGTGCGGGAATGGTATACAATAAAGCAAGAATTGAAATAAAACTCGAGAAAAATCAAACATGAAAAATATAAAATTTACAGCAGTTGAACCCCTTCATCTTGTAGCTATAAATAGAATCCAAAGAGACAGAGAGCAAAGCTTTTTCAATGCAAATGACACAAATTGCTGAGGAAGAAAATATTTCGCCCACCTTTTATTATTCTTTCCAATTTATTCATAAAAAAAAAAAATTTATTAATCCAATAAGTGTACAGATAATTAACTAATCTCTACTTGCTCTTTTATCTACAAGCCACATGTAGACTTGGTTGCTTACACTTGCGTGGGAATTCTAGTTTTTATCGGTTTTAACTTCACGCCCATGCTTTCTGGTGAGAAAAGCTCCGGCGAAATACTAGTTGGGCTCAAGGGGCTTCTCGGGCTGACACTGAGCTGAGACGGCTGGTAAAAGCCATATCCCATGAGGAAATATTCCAATGGTATAGACATGGCATCAGGTTGTTCTTCTGTAACCATCGACCCACTTGCTCGAACCTGTATAGATGAACGTCATAGATTAAGAAATGGCGTACCACACATGTTTCGAAAAAGAGGCATGAGACAACAGTTCAGGATTAGCATACCTCGACTAAGGCACTAAATCTCTGATCTAGCTTTGTAGTCATATGGAGAGCCTCCGAGTGAAAAGGAGAGTTTTCTCCAACAAATATTAGAGATCGACATTTTAGTCTCTTTAGGCCTTGGGTGATGTCCGGTCTCCTGCCAGACAGCAGATTATAAGAAACTCTATGATAGCAGCATCAGATTATAAGTTTTAATGCTTGGGTAAGCTTAAAACCTTTTATTTCAAAGCATGTTTACACGTAATTTTTTTCTTACCTTCTAAAGTGAAAAAAAAAGTTGCTTATTTTGGAAGTACTTCAGTGAAAAATAACTTTTTTTACTGGTATATGTGGAACTGTTTTGTACAAAAGGTTCAATACATGAAGCCTAAGTCAGATTGGAAGCAGAAAAGGTTAAGAGATTGTTGCTTCCACCTAAAACGACATGAGAAGAGTTGTACATTAATCATTTCCCATCCCCATCCCCGAGCCCAAGCCTTTCTTTAGAGATAATAAGAAAATATTAGTGGAAAAACTTACCCGTTAATAGCTTCAAGAAACCGCAGCACATTTGTGCTCTGCCTCTCGCCCAATGACTGCAATAAAAATATTGATTTGATGGAAGTTAGACGGATACTGGACTTCTCCCATCCTGTAGTATAAGAGATGGAGAGTAAGACAAGAAGGCACTCACTCTTCTGCATGATCGAACCATATCTGATTCTGGGACGTCTGCACTGCCACGAACTTCCTGTCATACCATTAGAACTTCAATCGACCCATGAATAATATAAGTCCTACCAAAAACGAAAATGGAGGTTAAGAAATACCTCGCCAAAATACCGCATGAGCAGCAATTCCTTCACCAAACCACACATCCCACATATGTAAAGTAAATTTGACATCACCTGCAAATGCTTCACCATTAGAAGAAACTTGTGATATCCATTTCTCCAAAGAAATTACGAAAAAATACTGCTAAAATGTGTGTGCATGTATGAGAGGAATCGAATGAGAAAATAAACCTTATTACATAACCATTCTGTCCAGGATGGTGCTCTACATAGAGGGGAAACAAGAATCAAACCCATTACACGTTGCGTGTATTTTATCTGCAGCAGAATGTAACATAACTAGGTAAAAACTGATATATCATACAGCTGGAGGACCTTGGGCAATCATGAGAATGTCTTACTGCAAATAGGGTGAGAATATAAGATCCAGCTGTTACACCCATGCACATCACTGAACCGAGTCTGGACAAGGATCCAAAGAAGAATAGCAGGGGGAAGAAGAAGAAATTAGCTCAAGTTCCAGTAAGAAACTACCAACAAACTCATTGACTCGCAGAGAATATAAAGACATGGTAACCAGGAACAAGGGTTAACCAGAAAGCAATATGAAAATTAGCTAGCATTCAAAGAGGCAGTCAAAATTACTACCACTATAGTTACCCACCCGAAATAGTCAAGAATCTCAGCAATCTGATCAGCTAAATCATCAACAGATATTGTAGGGCCAATTACAGTAGCTCCTAACTGCAATAACTTGTGACAGAAGTACCAGATAAGAACAACGAGAATAGAAGCATTCAGCAGCAATGAACCCATGTCCAATACTATTTCATGCTACAATAACATCACTAATCAAATAATCAAGGCTTGGACCTGATGCCCAGGAGGACAGATATGGTAGATACAGAAGTTGTGGAGAAGCAGAGAAAATGCTTCTGGACAAGTGAACAATCCTTGGAAACAGGACACGTCTGTTTAGCAGCATGTGCAGATAAAAGAGAAGTTAGGTGTCTATAGCACTCTTAAACAGTGAAAATCACATTTGCATCTGCTAAATAGAAGAAAGAACTTTAAGGAGCTGACTGCACAACTCTTCAAGACTGACGTCATCAAAATTGTGAGTGAAGAATCGAGATTTTAATAACATAATACACACAACTTTAAACTCAATTTTCACCGAGAAGAAAGCAGTTGTGATAAGAAATTGTCTTCAATAAAGTTTTAAGTGAGAAAGCAAATATATGGATAGCAGGATATCCTGAATAATTCAACTAAATCCTTTGTTGATTGCATGAAATTAGACTGCCGCCAGTTTGTAAATGCACCGTGAAATAGGCAAGCATATGTAAATAGCACAAGCACAAAAAGGGTCACTGCACTTAGTGAATAATTAGGTTTAGATTACTCACAATTTAAAGCTAAATCAGGATAGGTAATAAGAGCTGGCTTGTCCTGGTCCCCAAACACAGAAACGGAGACAGAACCATGACCAGTTTTCACAAGATGCTCCTGCAATTCAATTTTGAAAAGCATATATGGTCAACATCTATCTATAATATATTAAATATAGCATTGAGTAAAAATTATTTTTTGGACGATTCTAACGCTACTATAATAAATAGACATTTGCCTTTTGTTTGGTACGAATTAAAAATTAGATCTTAATTTAAGTTAAAGTCAACAGGTAATTTTAACCATATATTTCACGAGTGCCACAACTTTTCAACCACATATTTCAACAATTTTTATTAAAATCTACTAAAAATCTGATTTTAATTCCCACCAAACAGGAGCAAAGGGTGTTAATATTGTAAATAAACAAGTGTGCATGAACTCGAATAATTTATCTAGTCCTATAGTAATTGAATAGTCCCAAATTACATGAACTTGAATAATTTATTTACTCAAATAATTGAATAGCTCCCAAAACATTTAAAAATATACATGAACTTGAAGACTTTACATGATATTTAATATCTGTAAATAAATGTTAATTACTATAAATGCATCTACATAAATAATTGAATTGTAGTACTTCTAGAGTAATTGAATGGTCCCCAAAATATATTTAGTGTACGTGAACTTGAAGAATTATTTGATTGAATTATAGTAAGGTATATATAAATAAATGTTAATTATTATACATGCACGTAAATAAATAATTGAATCGTATAATAAGTTAATTTCACATGAACGCATATTTAAATATTACTTTTATAGCATTTATAAATCATTTCAGAACAACGGACACGTTCACAGTGGTTAGTTTTAACAAAATGCAACAAGATGAAGACCATAAGAAACCAGAGCTCTAACAGGTATTCTGATTCGAGAAAACACTTCCCATAACTAAATTTCATCAATTTACTATCAAATCTTAACTGTATGAAATCATCCAACACGCGAACTTGAATATTGATTTGCTTCTAATAAAAGGAAAACTGGACTTCTTTATTCCAGTCCTAAAATCAAAATTGAAAGTTATATGCATACACATATATACCAACTTTAATTTTAAATCAACTTAGAGTAAGAAAAGTGTGCTTGTAAAAGATTACATACGCATAGAAAGGAAGATTATAACAAAATGGGCAAAATGCGAACAGGTTTATTCCAAAATGAACTCATTGAATTAAAAAGCAAAAAGCTCCAGAAGTTCAGAAGGCGAACAGGTTTCCAATCCAAAATATAATCATACACCCAAATGTAGCTAACCCGGACAAACCTCTTGAAACAAATATAAACACAAGCAATATCTATCCATGAATAATGTGGGTAATATTTCACCTTTCCGGCTAGAGAACTGGACTCCATAACTACGGAAACAGAATCGATGGAGTCCCCCATTGCCCACTGCTCTCTCTCTCTCTCTAAAAATATGCATATAGCTCTATATATACATATCAAATCCGAGACAAATACATAGCTTGTTTGAGTGCGTACATTAGAAGTAAAGTGCCATGTGTACTGAGTTAACGCACGAGGTTGACTGAGTCACCGACGCTTTGAGCCCGGTGGACTCTTATGACTTCAATCTGAGGCTATGATGGGATTTTTAATAGGTATACCGTATAATTGCAGCATGTGTATCAGTATACATTAAAATTTGGGTCATGTATATGTACATAATTTTTTTCCTAATCTTTTATATCCTACTCACATCAAAAAGTAGGGCCACGGTCGGCATTATTTTATACATGTGGGGTCGGCTTTTTTGTGAGGGGGGTACACTCCTCGGTACAAGGGGAATAACCCTTAAAATTTTCATTTTCATTTTTTTACTCATTTTCAATCGCACATTCTTCAATAAAATAATATTTTAAATCACACCAATAACTTTTCATTCTTTTTCAACCATACATTTTTCATCAATCTATTATTTCATAATATATTTTTTCAAAATAATATGTTTCAAACATACTCTAAGTAGTATATTTTGTTCAAACTTTTTATTTGTGTCAACTTGTACCAAAGCTCTCAAAAATATTGCAGCTGAAGTCCAAATTGGTGGTTTATGTTAGTTTGACCTTTACTTGACCAAATAATTGATTTTGACAATAATTTTAAAAGGTTAAAATGATAAATTTACATTTTTTATAATAAAATAATCAAAATCAAATAATTAAAATTAAAAACTCATCTTCACCTTAGGGTGTGTCTGAGCTACGGTATTTTGGAAGAATGTATTTTGGAATGGTGGATTAATGGAGAATGTGTGGTTGAAAAAGAAGAAAAAATTATTGATGTGATGGAAAATATTATTTTATTGAAAAATGTGTGGTTGAAAATGAGTAAAATAATAAAAATGAAAAATTTAATGTATACCAAACAGGGACTTAATTTTCTTCATCCACCCCACACATACCAACATCCACCTCCACTCGCACCCCAAAAATCATCACCACCACTACTAATAAATTCCAATGTGCTTTTGATAAACTCGCGTGCAGCCCTGGTGGAGTTGGAGGATGACGAACATGTTCTTCTCCCGAGTCGAATGAGCACAGTTAACTTTTGTGTCGCAACTGGTATCGAAGGTGCAGCCACCATCTTAACCGCAGTTAACGGTGTTGCCACCACGGCAGAAGAAGTCATTGCTATTTTCCCACGTTGTATGTTGCGTAGTAGCTTTTTCTCACCTTGCAAAAAGCAATCGTTCAAAAATTCTCATCAATCAGGCACAACCATCCTAAACCCCTACAGATTGAAATACAACACCGCAATCAGTTAAAAAAATCATTTCCATAAGAATTAATTATAATTGAACAGATTTTTGGCGACTAAACGGTGTAGGTAACATCCTTGCCAAGTCATTGACGATCGATGCCCCTCCTCCGTTTCGATCTCCTGGTGGTGGAGCCATAGCCGAACCCTACCTCCCAGACTTTTGTGGTAAATCTAAGAGAGAGAGAGAGAGGCTTAGATTTGTTGTAATTTTAGAAGGTTCTGACACAGTGTAAAAAAGTGAAAACTTTGAGGGAAAGAAAATTTTGTTGGTGATGGGAATGAAGATGGCGGTGGCGCTGACGTTGGGTGTGTGAGATTAGGTCGTCCGGTAGTGGTGGTGATGGTTTTGCGGTGTGGGTATGCATGGGGTGGATGGAAAAGATGAATGCAAAAATGAGTTTTAAATTTTAATTATTTGATTTTGGTTAATTTATTATAAAAAAAAATGTAAAGTTGTCATTTTAACGTTTGAAAATTAGTCAAAATTATTGTTAAAGTCAATTATTTGGTCAATTAACTATCAAATTATCAGAAACCATCCATTTGGATTTCAGCTGTGACATTTTGAAAGGTACCAGTACCGTGAGTGGCACATATGAAAGGTTAAGCAAAGTCTACTATTTAATGAAAGATTTGGTATCGTTGTTGCAATTATTCATTTCAATTAGCGTAAGCATATTCATATCAATTTTTTTTTAATAACTGACATAATAATTAAATTTACGTTCCCAATTATATTCTACATAATTTTATCATCAAACTAGTATTAATTTGGACATCTCTAGTGATGATTTTCTTTCAATTTATTACATAGAAGGATAGTCTCTCTTATTTTTATCATTCATTTCAATGCACGCCAGTTACATATTTTGGCCAAAATTGTCATCAGAGATAGATTGTGCTAATTTAATTGAATGTTAGTAATAAGAAGGCAATGAGAATAAATTGGGGACATAAGTAAGAAAATGAGGAAAAATTAAGAAACTTTACTACAATTAAAATGTAGTTTAGATAATAAAAATTATAGTCCGGATATAGTTACTCTTTCAGCTATAGTTAGAGCCAACAATTTTCTTGATGAAATGACACAAATATCCTTGTCGCTCCTCATTCGTTACGTTTTCACCTTTTTTTTCCACTCGCGGTTCGACTAGGGTTTGGCGATTGGGGTTTTAGATTTAGATTATTGTCTCATTGTTTTGTGGTGCATATTCTATTATTCTTGTCATTTTTACTTCTTTCGATTTTTTACTAGTTCATACTTTAAAACGGTCTAAATTAATAATTCAATCGTCTTTATATGATGTGGCCTAATATTGTCCGATATAGATCTTATAATTATGTTCGTCTATAATGCATTCTATTGAGGCACTAACAAAGAATGACAAATAAAGTTTTATTTTAAAAAATATCAAAGCCTTCATCGTGTTTATTCAACCCCTATTTGGTACACATTAAAATTCTCATTTTTATTCTTCTACTTATTTTCAACCACATATTTTTCAATAAAATAATATTTTTCATCACATCAATGATTTTTCCTTCTTTTTCATCCACACGTTCTCCATCAATTTACTATTACAGAATACATTTTTCCAAAATAACGTGACTCAAACACACCCTCAATTAGTTTCATATAATTTGTGTTAAAATGACTATTATACCAATTTAGTAGCTAGTTAGTGTACATCATAATAGGTTCAAATGTCTTTACATCTACCTACCAACCTAATAATTAAGTTGAGTTTAATTTCCTATTCAACTTTTCACGTGTTAAATTTGCAATAAATTTCTCCAACAATTTGTTGCAATAGAGTTATCCCCCTTGTACATATCATACATAAAGTGTCATGAGAATCATTAGCTGTCGAAAACCTCAAGAGTTGATTTGATAGAGTTTTTACTTTTGTTTATATTTTTTGTATAATAGATTCTCGAGAAAGTTACATTAGGTCAACTTTTTTAAAAAAAATCTTTTAACCAGACAAAATATTTCTAGAAAATTATTCAAACATGTTCAAAAGCAGATTCTCAATATCAAAAGCAAAACAGAACCTAAATTCTATCATCAATCCTAAGTTAAGCGATTGATGAAAGAAATATTTTTGTTAATTTTTTTAAAAAAATATAGTACGTTCTTAAATTTTGTTATGGATTTAGAAAATATGCGATGCATTAGAGATGATTGCATTTGTTAGCACGCATACATGTGGTGTATGACCGAGTCAATTCATATTTGTATCAGGGTTTGAGACCATCAAAACACCACATTTTAATTAAATAAAGGTTTCGATCTTTCATATTGTGTACAAATACTAATATTGACATGCTTTGAAATGAGAAAAAATATATTTTGTCGAACTTTTATATTTATTTATTTAAAAATATAAAATATAAATAATTCTATTTATTTCCTCCTAATGGATGTATTGGATGAAAACATTTACCGAGGACAAGACGTTCTATTAATGGAAAGTTGATAATTAAAATACAATAAAATGAAGATGGAGACATAAATGTGAAAATAAACAAAGATGGATTATATTTATTGTAATTAAAATGCAATTAAATAAAGTTGGAGACGTAACTACGAAAATAAACAAAGATGGAATATACTAACTTGACCCAATTTATTCATAACTCACAAATATTAAAGAAAAAGTGTATGTTTCGGTGCGTTTAAAAATTAAAAGTTATTATTTTAGAAGTAAGCTCCAAAAGAATGAAATCAAATGACAAAAGTAACTTAAATGAGCAGCATTTTTCCTCCTAAAAAAAAAAGAAGAAGAAGGGGTGTGAATTGAATTAATCGGCGCGGTTGGTGTAGTTTCATGATCCAAGGCTCCTCTCGTGTCCCTTACATCAAATTTATTACCACTTTTAATACAAAAAATAATAATAATAATAAAATAAAAAATTCTCGTGCTCAAATTTAATTTTAAGCGTCGATGAATATCAATAATTCCCTACCATTAAATCCCTGATTGATAATTATTAAAATAAAATTCTTTTTTTTTTTCTCAAACTCATTTTCGATCACATATTTTCACAATAATACATTCCACATGTAAATTCAAATTTTTTTATTTTTTAATCATACATTCTCCAAAAAATCAATATTCCAAAATTCATTTTCTTTTCATTTTAATGGTTGTCGATTAGCACTCTGCCATGTTTAGGGCCCACAATCTAAATTTTGAGATTGAGCCCAAGCTCAATTCTCAAATGTGGACAAACTAGCAGTTATTGACCTGAGCCCACGTGATTGGATTGTTTAGGTTTGGATGGCTGTGGATCAATCCAAATATTTCAATACTCGAAATCGCTCATAGTAGTTTGGGTATTTCGTAAATAGAACCACTTATGTCTTTGTTAATATTGGAATCAAATTCAAAGTCGAACCGTCTGTTTCGATTCGATTTTGGGCCTACCATAACATTTTTTTTATATATCTAACAAACACTTCCATATAACCCCTTTCAATGCATATACATAGTACGCTACTACTCAAAAGTATTTGAGGGAGGAAGAAAATTCAACTAATAAATCTTCAAATAACTAAACACTAGATACTAAAAACCACGAAAATATGAGAAAATTAAATTATAATTTGAGAAAAAAATATTATTCTTATAAATCTTATTCGATTCATAAGCGAGACACACTAGAGTATATAATTTAATTATAAACAATGCCTAAATTTTTCTACTCTTAAAACGAACTGACATAAAAAAAAAAATTAATTAGATACATAATTATATAGTATCAAAAAATTACGATCGACGTATTGGACTCCCTCTATTTGAATAAAAAATGAAAAATTATATTTAAAAAGAGAACTACAACTCAAAATAACAAAAAATGTATACCACGGCCCAAGCAATGATATGTCAAGTTAAATTGCCATGCATTATGAAAAATAAAAAAATCACTTCGGGCATGTTCGGTAGAGATTAAAATCGAAAAATTAGCCGTTATTGTTGACTTTTATTGGACGAGTGGGACCCAATAACGACTATATTTTCAATTTTAATTGGATTAAAATCACGAGGCCTTAAGTTTGTAAACAATGCAAAAAGGTAAAAAAACTCAAATTGCAAAAAGTGAACGCTTTGATTCATCAATTTACTCCACAACCTAGTTTGGACTTTTTAATTCATGAAAAGCCCATATTGTAAAGATTAATATGTAATAATCTCTGAAATACTACAATCTGATGTAAACTAGTGGTGTGTTTGAGTCACATTATTTTGGAAGAATGTATTCTGGAATAGTAGATTGATGAAGAACGTGTAGTTGAAAAAGAAGGAAAAATTATTGATGTGATGAAAAATATTATTTTATTGAAGAATGTTTGGTTAAAAATAAGTAGAAGAAAGAGAATGAAAATTTTAATATGACTTAAACAGGGGTTAGATGTAAAAAAAAAAAAAAATAGGAGCTAGCCTTTATTTCTTAAGATTAGAGTCTAGGGTTTTAGGTTAATTACTATCCAAACTAGAATTTTTAGGTTTTATATTTTTTTATCCAACATATAAATTGTAAATAAAAAATAAAAAAAAATAGTTTAACTCGATATCCACGGTTCTGGTTCAGGAACCAAGAATCGAACCGAACACAGTCGGTTAACGATTCTCGATTTCGGTTCCTAATTTATTTTTATGGGAACCGGATCGGAACCTCCGATTCTGATTCGATTTCAATATGGAAATTTCGATTTTAATTTAAAATGCCTAGACCTAGATCATTAGTATCAATCCTATTAATTTGTTTGTTAATGGGTTAAATCCATCTGAGACCAATGTACTTCATACCTAGTGTCATCTTGGTAACTGTACTTTATATTTAGTGTCAACATGACCACCTAAATTAATTTTGATTCATCATGACCAACCAA
>CAIGRQ010136014.1:0-11024 GCA_903798375.1 Fraxinus sp. D2006-0159 | reverse complement strand
ATATATATATATATATAATTTTGGAAATTTGTAGAAATTTTGAATCTATTTCTTTTTCTAATTTAGCTAAGGATTTGCATTTTTGCAAAATTTAAGGAGATTTTGAAGGTTCCGTGGAAAAATTCGCCAGCGTAATTTTTGAATTCTCTTAAGCTTTTGTATGGAGCTAGTACGTGAAATCTGTAGATGTTCACAAAATTAGGAACAAAATCTGATATATAAACATACATTTTTTTGCATGTTATTCATGAAAAATTGCTTGACACCCTCATTTTTNAAGGTTCCGTGGAAAAATTCGCCAGCGTAATTTTTTAATTTTCTTAAGCTTTTGTATGGAGCTAGTACGTGAAATCTGCAGATGTTCACAAAAATAGGAACAAAATCTGATAAACAGACATTTTTTTGCATGTTATTCATGTAAAATTGCTTGACACCCTCATTTTTTTGTTATCTCAAAAATGAGATTCCATTGATTTCTGTTCCTGAATCCGCAAAATTAATTTCCCAATGTCAATACGGAAATCAATTTTTTTTACTAATTTCATCAAATAACGATGTTACTAGTACTAAAAATCAGCATAGATAATAATTTAATAGTTTTGATTTTAATGTTTTGTATGTTTATGGTAGCGTGAGTTTTTCATGTGGGGGATGGGCCACGATCTCTACTTCCACGTGGTATCCTTGTCTCTGTTTCCATATCCCCATAGTTTTATGCGTTCCCCAGTTTTCGTTGGGAAATTGAGAGTTGCATTTATAATGAAGCGTAGTCGATTTTGGGAAGTATTTTAATTCTAATTAATTACAATTACTTGATTGGTTTTAGGGGAAAAAACACCCAGTCGATCCAAAGAAAGTCTGAAATTTGAAAGTATCACTTTCAACTAATTCCCTTTCAGGAAAGAAGTTGGGCGCGGGGAGAGGAGAGGAGAAGATGAAAAGGGCCTTTAATATGAGTGTTAGTGTGTGCGTCTCTTTGGGTGCGTGAGTTGCATTTCCAGCTCTTCCCCTGCAAGCCATGGCACTCCCGTGAGAGAGACTAAAGGTTGGGGACCAGAAATAAAAGAAGAGTAGAACAAAGGGTAAAAATATATCAAGGGATGGGGGTGGGATGAGGTGGGTTGGGTTGGGGTGGGCCCTTATTCTTATCCTACAATTTACAAATGTATCCCAGTAGGTTATTCTATCCCCCTAACCCCAATCCTCCCTCTACTCTGAGAGAGGGATTGTATTCTACCACCTTTTCTTCTACTTGTTATAGATTTCAATTTGCTTTTTGTTGTGACAGATAATTCATATAGGTCTCATTAGATTTTTCTCGATTGATTTGATTGATAACTGCTTTTTGCTGCAACTTTATCTGTGATCTGCCTGAATTTAGGGGCAAAATGGATAATTTTGGCAAACCAATTGTATTCGCCGGTTGAGATTATCAAATTTGATCTTGTTCTCAGATCTGGGTGCCTGTAAAGATGTATTCTTTTGATCATCTTTTGCTTTTCTCCATGCTTTTTTCTTTTCATTTCTTTTTTCCTATCTGTAATATTCTACTTTCTCTGAATAATATGGCAGATTTTGCAGCGGCAAGGATCTCCTTTTTGGGGTAAATGATGCATTTATTAGTAGATAAAATGTGGGTTTCATGTAAGCCTGTGTAGAAGTGTGTTTATAGGTATTATTTGTAAAAAGAGAATATCAATGTGGTTTAATCTGCACTGTTTGGATGGATGTATGTGAATTAAAGCGAGCATTAAAGAAGCTATCAACAGCAGAGACTATTAGATCACCAGCATTGGTTCCTGCTGATAACAAAAATGCAGCCAGTGGGCGGACCCGAACTAGAGAAGTTAGTTCTAGGTATAGGTCACCTTCTCCATCTGCAGTGTCTGTCCCTACACGCAGCTCTTCGCCGAATTCCACTAGGCCATCATCTGCCTCAACTGTGTCAACACAAAGGCGGGCTGTATCAGCCGATAGGAAGCGCCTTTCTAGACCATCATCCCCATCTGGCCAATCTACATCAACACCAGTCAAGGATACAGCTGCAGAAACGTTATCGGTATCAAGGAAGTCTGTAGGCCATAGGTTGCCGGAGTCTTTATGGCCGTCTACAATGCGGAGTCTAAGTGTTTCATTTCAATCTGATTCCTTCTCTCTTCCTGTTGGTAAGAAAGAAAAACCAGCATCTCATAATGTATCCGATCGAACTTTGAGGTCATCTTCAAATGTAGTGTATAGGCAAGGTGAAACACCTTCTTCGAGGAAGCCTACGCCAGAGAGGAAGCCTACACCAGAGAGGAAGAGGAATCCGCTGAAAGGAAAGATTTCTGCTGATCAGTCTGAGAATTCTAGACCTGTAGATAGTTTACATTGTCGACTAGCGGATGAACATCGATGGCCAAGCAGAACAGGCAGGAAAGTATCATCCAATGCTTTAAACAGAAGTATTGATTTCACTGATAAGATGAGCAAAACTTCATCTTTACCCCGTTCAGGTATGGCTACCCCTCCATTAAGAAGATTATCTTTGGATGGGGCAAGTATACCTTTACAAAAATCTGCCAGTGACTTATTGATGCTTGTATCCTGTGATGAAAGTGGAAAGGCAACTACGAAGGGTAGTTTGGTTGATGATACTTCATTACGGATGCAAAAGCTTGGGTTTTCAAGTTCACTGGTTAGGACACCTTTATTGAATCCTGCAACTAGATCTCAATCTCTGTCAACTGGATCGCGTCCCCCATCACCCTCTGTGTCTAGAGGGGTCAGTTCTTCACGAGCGAAGGCCGTCAATCCTTCTTCTTCTAGAGGATCCAGTCCTGCTCGGGTAAGACCATCTAGCCCATCCAGACAACCTCAGAATTCCACTTCTGTTCTCAGTTTTATTGCTGATATTAAGAAAGGAAAGAAGGCTGCAAATCACATAGAAGACGTCCATCAATTGCGACTATTATATAATCGACACTTGCAATGGCGATATGCGAATGCCCGAGCCGATGTTGTGTTACATTGTCAGAAAGTAAAAGCAGAGGTTTGAGCTAATGTCTTTCTGTAGAGTTACCATGCCTCTTAAACGTTTTGCATACATCTATTACCTTCTCTACCACATTTGATTTCCTTTTCCTGCTTTTGCTTTAACTGATTTCAAACTTCCGAAGTTGTGCGTCTCTTAGATGAACAGATTGCCACTGACACTACAATTTGTTAGTTGTGCTACGGTGCCAACTTATATGCTTTTCAATAGTTATCAGTCCTCTCTGTATTTAGAAATATTTATTTTTTATTTAGTTACAAGTTCCTTAACTATTAAGTTCGATGGTGCAGAAAAAATTGTACCGTGTGTGGAGGACAATTTCAGATCTGTGGGATTTGGTAATTGAGAAAAGGATTGTCCTTCAGCAGCTGAGACTTAAGCTGAAGCTATGTTCCTTTTTGAACAATCAAGTGAGTCTTTCTTAATGTAAAATTTCTTCCCATTTTCTTTTCCAGTTTCTTTTAATCAATAGTTGACTTGGGTTTGAATACTTTGCCTATGTATAGTATGAAATTTGAATGCTGGAAGTATAATGAAGAACAGATATTGACACATTGTGATGAAATAACATGCAAACATAGCAGGTGTTTATCTCAGTACCATGTATGAAGCCTGCAGGATATTAAGTATACAAGTATAATAACTACTTCATACATGTACTTATACAAGAAACTGTATAAAAGCTACTTATCTGTTATCTGGGTTTACAGTAGTATGACACATCTGACAATATATATAGAAATTCTAGTTGTTATTCAGTAATATAATTGGGGTATTATGGGCAGAATATCGTTTCAAAAAGTAATTGGACAGTAAGGCACATTAAGAAGTCTATTGTGCTTATTTCGGGAGTTGGTATCTTTTGTCTGCAAGGGTTGAATGATGCAGAAGACGCCTTCTGAAATCAATAAATATGCGAAAGTGAAATGAGATGGAATCTACCTCAATTTTTAATAAATGATATTAGTTATTATTATTATTATTATTATTATTAGTGTTGGCAATTCTGTGAACAAAATGACTAATTTGTAACGTATTGTAAAAGTCAAGGACTTAGGGTGCAATTTGTATAAATTGGGTTCTGAGGTCTAGAGTTCGAGCATGAAAAGAGGATAAACACGGTGTCGCATTTTCACTAGCTTCTCGCCCAGTTGACACTCGAGCGACAAAAACAGAATGTCTGTCGCCAGCTTCTCGTTCGAGCGACAGTTTGATCTGAAAAACCCTAATTTACTGTTTTGAAGTATTTTTTTCAGCCCATTCAACCTAATTACCATTTCCTATAAATATCTAAACCTATGCACGAAATTTGAGTGTGGTTGTTCATTGTGCCTCTTCTCTATAACACATTCATGTCCAATTATCCTATGTTGAATTGCTGCAGTAATAAGGAAATCAATAATAAACATCGATATGATGACGGGGAAACTCCAACTGGGTAAAAACTCTGGGAGTTACCTCCACTATAGACAATATGGAATGAGTTACAGTCAGATGCTATCTAGCCAACTCCGCTAGACTTCCCGATCTATTTTCTGCTAACTCCAAGATCTTCTACAATTGTCCGTCTCTTCCAAGTGGAATTCCAAGAACCTGTTCCAAGGCCTTGTGCTCTTTCTCTGCTTGTAATCCAACCTCTCTCAACCTCCAGCACCCTCTAAAATTCAATTGAGAAAGTACCTTCCTATGACGAATAGGAAGTAGGTGGTATTTCAGATTCAATGGGTTTGATTTTTTCCCAAATATGTGGTTGTATAAACTCGAGTGAAATGATGAATTCTATGTATGAATAGGCTCTTGAATATGTTATAGAGAAGAGACACAATGAACAATCACACCCAAATTTCGTGAATAGGCTTGGGTATTTATAGGGGAGGGTAATTAGGTTGAATGAACTGGAAAAAAGAAACTTAAAACGTCTTGCAAATGATGACCGAACCAATAATCTGGCCCAGGAGGGAAAGGAGTTCCTAATTATCGTAAGGGATAGAGTTATAATGAAATAGTCAAGTTACTATTGAGAGCTGTTCTGACTAGTGATACACATAAAAAAGTTGACGTTAGTGTTTGCACCATAGATATGCCTTCTTTTTTGCATTTGTAGTTGATTGCTATTTTTATTGATTTGACTAGGAGGTCTGGACATTGGTGATTTCTGGAAAATGTGTTATTAGAGAAGAGGCAATTGGAAGTTGGAAGACCTGGTTACCAGATTTTAGATAAATTAATTTCAAAAAGAGAATTAAAATAAGAACTTGACCGCAATGCCTTCAGTTCTTAGGTTGAATTATGGTCTGATTTGCTAGCATCACAAGTGACCTCTAGAAGGGGGAAGTTGATTAAATTTTCTACTTGTCAACAAAGAACCAGCAATAATCTTTATCTCTGCAGAAGAAAGCGATAGCAAATGAATGATAAAATAAAAATATTCACACTATGATGTACCTTTTTACATTCATCATAAAACCAGATAAGAAACTTGTGTCCTTTCTTGCTTGTTTTTGTGCAATAAACTAAACAAATCCTGTCAATTGCCATCATACAGATATTTGTGATTCTTTGTAGTTTCTCTTAATAATTTGATGTGGCTGGCCCACTAATTATGTAAATTATTAACATTGACCACCCTTACGGCCTTACTTTAAGTGGATTCCTATAATATCATCAGTCGATTTATTAAAATTAGATTTCTTTCTCCCCTATCCTCTTACAAACATTCTATGAGAGTCCAAAGCATTTTTTAATCACTAAAAGCCTATATCTGAATTAGTATAGAATATTGTGAGTTACTCTGTTGCATGCTTTCTTATGTGCTATGGACAAAGCCGCAAACACAAAAAGAAAGATATTTGTAGTTTCATAATGAAATTTGGCCTCCCTCCACCCGCAATGAAAATTCCTAGTCATGTTCCTTGCTGCTCATCATCTTATAAATTCATCTCTCTTAGATCTATTATTATAAGTTTATCTTCTTTCTTGCAATGTTTAAAAATGCTAATTTGGATATTTATGTGTTTGATCTCCATGAGGCAAGTGTAAGCCTTTAGGAGCTTTGAGGTGTAAAGCCTCACGATAGAACAATTTAAGAATTTAAAAAGAATATAAAAATACAAAAATATACTCAGAATATACATAAACCCTTTCAAAACAATCCATACTAAGAGAATACAAAAATATACTCATAATATACATAAATCCTTTCAAAACAATCCATAATAAAACTAATTAACAAAATTAAAGTCTAACTACAAACAAACATTAAATGGATCAAGGAAGTAGAAAATAATAAGTTCTCAAATTAGTAATCATGTAACAAAATTATAACTTACTAATAAAAGTGGAGGCAACTCAAAAAATTCTTATATCATCACTACTATGTTCTTCTGGGGAACCATTAACATCGTAATCATCCTCATTATAAGTTTATTTTCGTTCTTTGTGTTCACCCTACAATTGCAATTTGCAATGCGTATTCTCCTTCCCATTTTCCTTCCGTGTAGATAGAAAAATGAAAATGAAAGAGCCGTTTAACATTTTAGGTTATAAGAAAAAAACTTAAAAAACTAAAGCTAAAAATTATAAGTTTGAAAATTTCAAGGTAAACGGGCAAACAACTCAGTTGGCTTGAGGCGTGAGCCTCACAAATGGCATTTAAGGTGCTGGTTTTGAGGCGTTTTATGATAGCCTCACATGCGGCAGGATTTGAGGAGTAAGCCTTGGATATTTTTTTAAACTATGTATTTTTTGTTATCGAAACATGAAAGACAAAGAAAAGAACGTGAACTAAAACCATATTCCCTTTGGTGATGTTTGTCTGATCTTTACATATTTACACATTTCTCCATTATGCTTATTTATGTCTAAATATATTTATATATTCCTGGGTCTCTTCTTTGTACCTCACATCTTTTAAATTTTTAATGCAAATACAACCTGCTCAGCTGACCTGTCTTGATGAGTGGGCTTCTATTGAAAGGGACCACACTAACTCATTATCATTAGCTATCCAAGATCTGCGGGTTAGCACTCTCCACATTCCATTCACTGGAGGAGCCAAGGTATGTCAGTTGAAAAGTTCTGGAGGCTCAATTTTATAGAAAATGAGAAATCAATAATTTATCCAATCTACGTTTTTGCAGGGAGACATTGAAACTGTTAAGGCAGCTATATACTCAGCCGTTGATGTGATGCAGTCAATAAGATTCTCCTTATGTTCCGTACTTTCACAGGTGAGATCATTTCTGCGTCTTATTTTTCATAGTCTAGACGTAGTCAACACGAGATCAATAATTCTTTTGTTCTGTTCTTTCACCACCACCACCATCGTATAATTATTTTAGACTCTAATAAGGTTCACTGACAGATCCAGCCCAAATAAACGTTTTTACTCACTTATTATGGTGATTCACAAACACTGCCACTATCCATAGAACACTTTTTTTTTTTTAATGGATCGCCAATCGGAACTCATCGAGATGGACTGGGCACTGATGTATGACAAGCACATAGCCATATATATAGGAAACTTGTGTATTGTGGCTTTACCCTTCAATACTGTGAGGTGGGTGGCTCTTGCAGCCCTAAAATGCAGCTTTTTCTTTGTGTCAGTCATTGTCTTTCAAATGAAAAATCTTCCATTAGAATAAACACTAATCTTCTCTTTGGCATAAGGATATTAGGATGGGCTGGTTAAAACCCTACCTTTTTGCCAAGCTGATAGTTTTTGTGGCTTGCTTACTTTTTATTGTTACCCAATACCTGTTTCACATTCATTTAAAACATCATTGACGAATGAGGTATGGTCCCATCAGACCAAAGCCTAAAATTTTGAAAACATCATTTGCTCATGATGATTTTAAACATGTGAGGAATGGATAAAGAAAGGGAACCGGTTGGAATGGGGGGAAGCAGATGGCGAGGTTGCTATTTTTCCCTTCTCTCTCATTTATTTATTTTTAATTGAAATTATTCATGTTTCTGTGGTGGAGAAACTACTAAAACCAATTCAGGGCTTGAGTCCTTGCTTTTCCAAGCCCTGCATGCACTTCCAATTGAATATTGAAATAATTTTCATTTGCTCATAACTATTTCCACATCCAGTAGATCCATGTTCACACTTTTGTTTCCTTCCAATAATTTACTGTTTAAGATCATATTAAATGATTCAATTTGATTTGGTTGTTCGTTTCTTACAGGTTCAAGGGATTAATTGCCTGGTTTTTGAACTTGCTGATGTTGCAGCCCAAGAAAGAGCCTTGCTCGATGAATGTGAATCACTTATGGCTTCTACAGCTGCAATGCAGGTGACTAAAGTGTTGTGTTATTATGACATTGAATTCTTAAATTTTCTTTTATCTTCTCTTGCTCATTTATATAGTCATTATGAACCAACACAACTGTTGCATTATGAACATTAGCAAGAGCTATATACAAATTCCAAGTGTCTTTTCATAGTTATGTTTTGACTTGAGCGCTTTGTTAGTCTTCAGGTATCCAAAAAATAGTGGTTTCTTAAGGCATGTTACTTTTGTTTCTAACTTTCTATGATGTTTGATTAAAAGTTCCTAATTGTATCGATTAAGATGATACACCACCAAAGTGATAATCATCCTATTGTTGGTTTGGTTAGGGTGTCTTGTTATTGTTGAGACCTGATTCTACTTCCGTGGTCAAGAGTTGTGACATGCTGGCTTGTACAAGTCGGTTTTTAATAGTCAAGAGCTCTTTAGTGCATGTATGATATGGAGCATTAGGTCGTACTCACAGTACAACAGGCAAGAATTTAGCTACTTTTCTTCCTTAACCTTGTCTGGTATCATATAATCCACCTTTCAAACACATCATTAGTGTCATCTAGCAGGCATATACAATAAGAAGAGTTTATTAAGTTACATCTAGGACCTGAGATTGATTCTCAGACGAAAGTTATGAATCAAATGCCTAGCTTCACTCCTTTCTATTGGAGTTAACCCTGTGGTTGTGGTTGTATGCAGGGTGTTTTACGTAGACGGATTAAAATTTCATCTCCATAGGCTAACCTTATTTTTCTTCAATTTCAACTGTGATATACACGTCTTCTCATGTCACTACTGCAACAAGTCAATAACCCTTCTTCAAACTCAGATTCGTTTATGTATATTGTATGTAATAGTTGCTTGACTATATTTACTCGAGCAGGTGGATGAATACAGTCTTAGGACCCATCTGTTACAGTTGAAACAAGTTCAGAGAAATGGCGTGCCTTCAATGCTCGGGAACCATACATGACTATTTTAACAACTCTACCTTCGCCTCCTTGGGGAGGATGACAAGAGACGCTACCTCAAAGTCGGGTTTTAGTCAGTGTATATTGAGAATTCTCTCTCACCTTTTGTTTTGTTTTTTTACTTTAGATAGAATTTGTAAGTTATTCATTTTCTTATTTTCTTTTCATTTACTGGTTCTATATCATGTTTAAGTGTATCTATGTTCTGTATATTAAATTAATAGAAAATGATGTTATGAATAATTAGTGTTCAAATTGGAAATAATTGCTGAATACTCGTGAAGAACATACAAAGACCGGCGCAAATAATGTTTATTTTCTACAAATAAAAAAATTTAGCTTGACAAAGTCACGTGTATTCAAAAATAGTTAATAAGAGTACTTTCGATTGTTTGATTGAATAAGATTGAACTACGAGGTTTACGTGTTTTTTTAAAAGGGTCTAGTTGATAAATTATAAATCTATAATCTATAAATAATAAATATATAAAAGTGTGAAAAGAGGACATTTTTTAATTATAATTTTATCCTTAAATTAACATTGTAAATTTTCTTGTTTTTCTTTAAATTAACACGGTAGGTACCACTCAATTCATAAAGGATAGTGCTAGGTGTACACAATGTTCTACATAATATTTTGGATTTTGCTTGTTGGCCTTTTAGACTTACCTGTTAGCTTACACGGTGACGTGTAAAGGTGGTATTTTAAAAAAAAAAAAGGACAAAAACTTGCTGGGCCGGGTCTTCAAATAATGGGTATGTAAGATTAGAGAAAAATCAGCCGTGAGAAAGCGCGAACGGAAGACCGCGAATAATACATCACCAAATATTGAAACTTACCGCCAATACCTACTGTCGTCGGCCGAGAGCAAGATAAAGCGAGGTAGCAGTCGCCGGTCGAGAGCAAGATAAAGCAGTCGCCGGTTCAAGTATATGAGTAGATGTCGGAAAAAGGTATTTCTTGTTTTCAGTGTGTGACTGTGTTTTGTGAAACTAATATTTGGGGAAAGCTTAAATGTTGAATGAATTAGGGGAAAGCTCTGAAGTTGGGAAAATGTGTTGATATACGTAGCTGATGGGAAAATGTGTTGATATACGTAGCTGAAGTTGTGTTGAGATAATTTTTCGTTTAATATGTATTATGTTACATGTTGAAATCATTTATGAAAAGTCCAGGTTGAACATTTAAGCTTGAAATTGGTTTTTTTTTTTTTTTGGATTTTGCTTGTTGGCCCTTTAGACTGACCTGTTAGCTTACACGGTGACGTGTAAAGGTGGTATTTTTTAAAAAAAAAAAAAAGGACAAAAACTTGCTGGGCCTGGTCTTCAAATAATGGGTATGTAAGGTTAGAGAAAAATCAGCCGTGAGAAAGCGCGAACGGAAGACTGCGAATAATACATCACCAAATATTGAAACTTACCGTCAATACCTACTATCGCCGGCCGAGAGCAAGATAAAGCGAGGTAGCAGTCGCCGGCCGAGAGCAAGATAAAGCAGTCGCCGATTCAAGTATTCGAGTAGATGTCGGAAAAAGGTATTTCTTGTTTTCAGTGTGTTCTGTGAAACTAATATTTGGGGAAAGCTTAAATGTTGAATGAATTAGGGGGAAAGCTCTGAAGTTGTGTTGAGATAATTTTTCGTTTAATATATATTCTGTTACATGTTGAAATCATTTATAAAAAGTCCATGTTGAACATTTAAGCTTGAAATTGGTTTTTTTTTTT
>CAIGRQ010135983.1:0-29200 GCA_903798375.1 Fraxinus sp. D2006-0159 | reverse complement strand
ACTCGATCTATTTAAAGTAATTCTCACTTCACGTGTCCTTTGGACGGGAAGAGGCGAAGAAGGGCTCTAGCTCTTACTTGAAGTATAGGCTTGATGGAGTTAAGCTCAGCCAACGGGATCAAAGATGTTTTTATTTCACCAAGTCCATAAGTACATACATACATACATCAAAAATGAGGCAACATGTGAAAATTATATATTTTCTTCTAAAGTGTTTAGATTGTGGGTGTAGGTAATGGCTCGGTCATCTCCTACAGACAAGCATGTTTTGGTAAAGAATTTGAGAGGCATGCTTAAAGAGGTGGTTGCAGTTACTGGTGATGGGACCAATGATGCCCCGGCTTTACATGAGGCTGACATTGGGCTTGCTATGGGCATAGCAGGAACCGAGGTCAGTATTGTTCTGTTGCTGCAATGGTTATGCCTCGTATATTTTCAAATTTCAATCTCCAATTATTCTTTGTTTTCCTTTGGTTTCCTTCTGGAAGAAATTAATATATCAACTTTCTTGAGTTATTCATGAAAATTTGAAGTTTTTAGAACATCACTGGCTAACTATATGTTTTCTTCATTCCAAGTTCATCTAATCTAGAAGCCATGCAATAGATGTTATACACCTGTAGATGATTTTGGTTTTCTTTTTGCTTTGTCGTATGAATTGTGATTTTAAGACTTCTGCAATAAGTCATCATATGCAAAACCACAGTATTTAGGAGATAATAAGTATGATGGCAGGAGAAAGCCTTGTCCATTCTAATGAGTGGTACCATAAATGGCTATCTTCACTATCCGAATGCTCTTAATTACTCTTTTTTCTCTCTCATTGAAGATAATGAATTTTTTTAGGTTGCAAAAGAAAGCGCTGATGTAATTGTATTGGATGACAATTTTGCAACAATAGTGAATGTAGCCAGATGGGGGCGTTCTGTATACATAAACATTCAGAAGTTTGTGCAGTTCCAGTTGACTGTCAATATTGTTGCTCTCATGATCAACTTCATATCTGCATGCGTCTCAGGTAAGATTAGCTATACAGCTGGCTTTTCGATTCTTCAACACGTGCTTAACATGAAAAAGAAAGAAATATCCAAACATGTATGAAAACGAAAAGTTACTTAACAGTAACTATTTCTAAGTGACTCGTGAGCAGCTTTTATGTATTGCTATCAATTTCAGGATCAGCTCCCCTTACAGCTGTACAATTGCTTTGGGTCAATCTGATTATGGACACTTTAGGTGCACTTGCACTGGCCACTGAACCGCCACATGAAGGATTGATGAAACGGCCTCCTGTTATGAGGACTGAAGGTTTCATTACCAGGACCATGTGGAGGAATATTCTTGGTCAGAGCATTTATCAGTTGGCTGTTCTTCTAGTCCTCAATTTTGTTGGGAAGAAGTTACTAGGGCTTAGTGGTTCTGATGCTACTGCAGTACTCAATACTTTCATATTCAACACGTTCGTCTTCTGTCAGGTAATCATCTCCATAACTTAAATTTTCACGAATTTTTGCCATTATGTTTTCATTATCATCATATCCGCAAGAAACAAAAACTAGCACCAAAAAACATGTAACATCAAGAATTATTCCTTCCCTTTTAAGAACATCCAGTAATTTTTTAGCGTTGTTTATATATATTGTTTTATTCTTCGAAGACAATCTCGCATGGAATGTCTTTTGTTTGTCCACTACTAAAAGGATTGACTTGAATTCAAAATAGAACTTTGTACTTTTGAGTGTCTTGGTTTGTGAGACAGTCGTGGACATCTTGGTGGGAGATTTCGGTTCAAGAACTTCGGACTTTTTTAGGTATTATCCTCTAGTAGGTATGTTGTAGAGAGTTCGGGATTGACTACATGGTACTCTTTTGTATTAACGACTTTTTTTTGGTTAAAGTACTTATTACCCCATAGTAGTAGGCAAAATGCCAAACCACCTAAATTCCTTGTGTTTGATTATCTCTTATATTTGCCTAAAATCCCAATACTGGGATTTCCGTGTAACATATACTTGTTTCGTGAGAATTTTATTTTTTCCAATTCCATGCTTTCATTCAGGTCTTCAACGAGATAAATAGCCGCGACATTGAGAAGATAAACGTTTTTCGTGGAATGTTTGGAAATTGGCTATTCATAGGAATCATCGCAGCCACGGTCATATTTCAAGTTATTATAGTCGAATTCCTGGGCACTTTTGCCAGCACCGTACCATTAAACTGGCAGCTGTGGCTTCTCAGCGTTGTACTCGGGGCAGTGGGCTTGCCTATTGCAGTTGTTCTGAAGTGTATACCTGTTAACCATAAGACTAATATACAACATGATGGTTATGAACTGCTCCCAAGCGGTCCAGACCTTGCTTGAAGGAAGGTCGGTTGGAACAAGGCTCGAATCTCATACTTTTCCCTTCTTTTTTGGTTTAGATTCTGACTGGTGTGTTTTGGCTCGAAGAAAAAAGGACTTCAAAATTCTTCTTCTCAATGTATGTGAATTCTATCGAGTTGTAACCTACAATATTTTGTTTTCTTGTTAATCGTAAAAACATTTTATTAATTTTTAGAATACGAATAATGATTAATAATATAATTTAGACATGTACATGTGTATGTAGCCGAATTGGGGTTTAATTGTTAGCTTAAAACTAAATCATTAAGTTTGCTTGCATAATTTATAATTAAGACGCCTTCGAAAGGACGTGATACATATGCTAGATGAATGATTTATGAGATTTACGTTGTATTGTTATGGCTCACTACAATCATGCCATGTTTGGCTATGCTTAAATAATTTACTTATAAGTACATTATTAAATTTAAATTAAATATTTTAAAATTAATTAAAGTTAAAAATAAGTAACTTATTTGACATTGTCAGTCCTTTTAACATAAGTGCTCGTTGGGAAAAGTTCAAAACGTTGAATTCAAATAGCAATACTCACTATAATATATGTTAACTTATACTTTGTTTACTTTTTAACTAAAATAGCCAAACACGCAGTAACTTATAGCATTTTCAATTTTAGTTGTGATTTAAATCTTTAAAGTGGTTGAAACCCTCTTTAGCGGAAAGACGCCAAGGAAATAATAATTGCATTTTTTGACAGAAAATTTATAAAAAAAAAAAAAAAGAAAAAAGAAAGAAGAAGAAGAAGTAAATTTACATCTTCTTTTACATCCACGAAAAAGTAAAAAGTGAATTTTAATTTAGTTCCAACTTAAATGAGGATAAAAAGGTGATTTTAAATATATTAATTCACCCCAATTATGTGCTCTTAACCAGCTCACCTCCAAATGTATGGCCTTTGGGGGAGTTGGCAGCTTATCAAAAACCTTTAATGCATTATGGATTGTTTGGCATGCTCCCCAATTCAACTGCATCAATCAATGCTCTCTCTTTCTCCCCGAATTTGATCTCCTAAGAACTATCCACTATGCAACCTAACCACGGTGCTTAGGGATCATTACTACACACGCAGCTGAATGAATATTGAATGTAAAGGGTCACAAATTTGAAATTTCTGTGACCCACAAAAAAATAAATAAATGAAAAATCATTGTGATCTGTTCTAATTTCACTACATGCAACTCTCATGCTTTTCTGGGTCTTCTGCCGGTAAATTTGTACTTGAATCTTCCTGTAAAACAAGAATGCAGAACCAAATATGTGATAAAACTTTGTGGGATTTTGGAGTTTTGACTTTTGCTTTATACTAACAGACAAGTAAAGGTTTGTGTTGTGGAATTTATTTTCCTTCTTTATTGATGATTTATCTGCTTGGTAGATGAACAAACTCTGGCGGAATTTACAACGTTTCTTGTATTTATATATAAATATATTTAATCTGCAATTTGACTGTAAACTAAGCTTGATCTTTTGTTTATAGAATAATAATCTGATCAATCATATCTGATTGTGTTTTGTCTTTTAATATTAATTTAGGAATTAAGAAAGAGAATGGATTGAGGGGGATTTGGAATTCTGTGTGGATAGAGATCAAAAAATTAGTTCAGATTTAGGTGAAATCTTCACTTATAAAGGTTCTACTCTGTAGCCGCCCTAAGTATCTGGGAAGTGGAAATTTGAGGGTGCATTGGTGAAGAATTAGTTGTATATGATTGAGAAAGCAACCTGAAAAAAGTGGTAAAAGAAATCTGCAGTTGGGAAATTTTGAGCTTTTCCTTTTGCAGGGGGAGACTATATAGTACGTGCACATGTATGTATAAGAAGGTGGGGGACTTTAATCTAGTTTAAGCAAAACTGAAGTTAAGGCAGAGGCCAGAGGGTGAGTTGTTTCAAGAGCCTGCTTCTTTGGGAAATTTCTCAACGTGAAAAGTGAATAGTTTCTTTAGCAAAGTTTCAGATTTTTGGATTTAAGTTGGAGTGAAAATTTGTTGGTTTTGGTTTTTATTTTACTTGGAAAAAGATGGTGGGCAGTATTAAGGTAATGGGCAGTGAGTCCTATTTGAATGGGGCTATACAGAACCATAATGGTACAGAACAGAAGCTTGATGAATTTCGTGGATTATTGGGCAAGGCAGATGGTGATCTGTTGAAGATTGTTGGCGTAGGAGCTGGTGCATGGGGAAGTGTGTTTGCAGCTTTGCTTCAAGATAGCTATCGTCAATTTCGAGATAAGGTTCAGATCAGAATATGGAGAAGGCCGGGACGAGCTGTTGATAGAGCCACTGCAGAACATTTATTTGAAGTGATCAATTCCAGGGAAGATGTATTGAGAAGGTTGATAAGGCGCTGTGCGTATCTGAAGTATGTTGAGGCACGATTGGGTGATCGTACGCTTTATGCAGACGAGATTTTGAAAGATGGATTCTGCCTGAACATGATTGATACACCATTATGTCCTTTGAAGGTTGTGACTAATTTGCAGGAGGCTGTTTGGGATGCTGATATTGTAATTAATGGATTGCCTTCGACTGAAACACGTGAAGTTTTTGAAGAGATTAGCAAGTATTGGAAAGAGAGAATCACCATGCCAATCATCGTATCGTTGGCAAAGGGCATAGAAGCTGAACTCGACCCTATTCCTCGTATCATTACTCCTACGCAGATGATTAATCAGACCAGTAAGACTTACTTTTCCAGTTTAGCTTATTTTGTCTATAAAGTAGCTTATACATATTCTGATAGCAATCTATACAGTTAATCGTTTCAATTGAAAACATTATCAAAAGATATTTTTTAGCCAGACATTTCTGTACATTATATCGCATACAACCAGTTTTAATTTCTTGAACAAACATAGCATTGTAGGCAACCTCCCATTTTGATTGTTTTCCGTTGAATAATGAAAAGTTGCTCTCCATATCCTTTCTTTAAACTAGATTGTATTCTTTAAGCATTAAGGATTCTCAAGCTTCTTCAAGTAGAGCATTAGAAATGGCGGTTCTCAGTCTCGTTGATGGAGTGTTTTTTCATTCGGCTTTGCTTGGGGTACATCAAGGGATCCCATCATCTTCCTTTTTCATTTATTAGTAAGAGGTGGTTGCCTCCATTTTGGCATGTAACATTACAAAGAAATATAATCTCATATCCACTGGGAATTTGCACTCTTGATATCTATTATAGCATATGACTCAAACGAGGTCATTTTTGCTACACTCTTAAACTAATACTAAGTTTATTTTAGGACTGTTTGTGTATCAATACAGTTCAATGATATGGAGATCAAGTGTTGGATGTTTGCCTCTCCATCTTGCTATTCATGCTTCATATCTTCCCCACGCCTCCCCGAATTCTTCATTATAGAACGAGAATCAAATAGAACAGCAAAGCACCTTATTCAAAAGAAATTGTTACGTCGTCTTTTATTCTTTATTTCCATTATTATATTATATTACCTGGCAGCCAGAGTACCAATGGAGAATATTCTTTATCTTGGCGGACCAAATATTGCATCAGAGATCTATAACAAGGAATATGCTAATGCTCGAATATGTGGAGCCGGAAAATGGAGAATACAGCTTGCTAAGTTCTTTAGGCAACCCCATTTCATTGTTTGGGACAACAGTAACCTTATCACGCATGAAGTTATGGGAGGATTGAAGAATGTCTACGCCATCGGAGCTGGTAATTCTAATATCTTTTTGATAGTCAATTCTTCTTCATTGCAACTTTGACACTTCTGATTCTTAAACCTAAATTTATTCATTGGTTGAAACGATTATGAGAGGAAAAGGCCTAAATTTCTATCAACCATCCTATACACTCGGTTGAATGCAGGGTAGCTCTTGAAATATGCTGTGGCATGCTTGATTTCCTGGATACTGAGGTTGTACACATTCATCATAACTCATGCTTGACTGTAGATTAATGAATGAACCATTATAAATTTTCACGCTTTACCTATTTTAGCATTATGAATGCTCTTGAAAAAAGGAATTAGGGTATAATCCATAACATCAACTTCTGATGTTTTTTCTACATTATTGCTAAGGAATGGTAGCAGCTCTGACAAACGAAAGTGCTACGAGCAAATCAGTATATTTCGCACATTGCACATCGGAGATGATATTTATCACTCATTTGTTAGCTGAAGAACCTGAGAAGCTTGCTGGACCTTTGCTAGCCGATACGTATGTAACCTTGTTGAAAGGTCGTAATGCATGGTATGGTCAAATGATAGCCAAGGGAGAACTGAGCCTAGATATGGGTGATAGCATAATCGGAAAAGGAACTATTCAGGTCTATATCATATTCCTAATAATGCATTAGATGAGTTAGAGCATGTTCTAACTAAGCTTTAATGTTATTTTAGCAATATTTTTGTTTCGAATTAAGTTTGGAACTCTTTCATATGCTGGTTTCACAATAAAAAATAATTATAATTTCTTCTCTTTTTCCAAAACCAGGGAGTTTCTGCAGTTGGAGCATTTTTTGAACTTCTTAGCCAGTCAAGTTTAAATGTATTGCACCCTGAAGCAAACAAGCCCGTTGCCCCAGTTGAGCTGTGTCCAATTTTAAAGACTTTGTATAAAATTCTAATCACCAGGTACCATTTTTTCTTATTATATATATTCATATTAAAGGGTGGAAAAAACACCTGAAGCCTTCAAAAGTGAATGACTGTGTGAACTAATTTTCGATGTCCGGTGGATTAATAAAAAACATCAGAATAGACCGTTATTTTAGTCCTGACAGCAATCTTGGACTCACTGCATGCAACATATATTTCATTATTGCAAAACTCGAATTTCTGCTTACTGAGTATTGAATCGATCTACAGAGAACAAGGAACACGGGATATTCTTCAAGCACTACGGGATGAGAACCTGAATGATCCCCGTGATCGCATTGAGATTGCACAGAGCCATGTGTTCTACAGGCCTTCACTTCTTGGGGGCAGCCTTGACTGAAACCTGATGTGCAATGGAGGAATAAATAAGAGATGAATGAGCATATAAGAGTAGTAGATGTACAAGTCAAAATTTATACTGTTTGATTCTTCGCAACAAACACTAATTTATTGGGGGTTTGAATATTTCAGACTGAACTTTTGAATCTGTTTTCACAAAATATATATCCCTGTATATTGTTTCAGTTCAAATCTCTAGAAATGGATAAATTTTGCCTTGGGCAACCTCTCCACTACTTAGAGGTGATAACGGAGTCGTGTCACAACATTTTGACACGATGAGGCTTTGTGCGTCCGACAAAGCTCGGATGGTGCAAAGCGTTCGCCTTCTTTTCATTGAAATTGTCTTCGTTTTTCATTTTTCAAATAATAAGCCCACGTGTGAATGGGAAACCTCTACAGCCAGGCCCGCCACTACCCTGCTCCAGGTGTGGACCGTATCGTTGGAGTCTGGAAATTCAACACATTTTGATATATCTAAAAGGTAAGCAAGCAAGTACAAATAGCAAAATTCAACTTAATTATCCTAACGTTCTCCCTCTCATTCTCACTAGCAGGCTTGAAAGCTTTTCTACTATATTCATGATTACACCGTCAGTGTTGATTGTTGACACTTCGACTTGATTAAATGCGTGTCAGCATATTGTAAAGATAACATGGAAAGCAAACTCTAGATTATTGCATGAGCTCGTGTTTTGCAAAATTGGAGAGTTCTAAGGAACAAGCTATTGAATTTCAACATAGATAATTTGTGTATCTATCAAGGCAAATTAATTTAAGGAAGAAGTGAAACAGATTTTGGTTTTTAGGCACTTAAAATGAATTTTAGGCCGTGTTTGATAGGAAGAATTTTTCAAGGAAGTTGGAAATTATTTTCCATTTCCAACATTTTAGGCTGGAAAAAAAATTTAGGCAATTGGTTTTCCAACTTATACCTCACGTGACCCCCATTTTCTACATTTTCCTTGAATTGGTTTTCCCACTTGTTTGGTAGTTTTTGGTTTTCAAGGCAATTTTTTGCTTTTTTTTTTTTCATTTGAAACAAATGTTATCCTCAATTGTAACAAATTTTATCACTTTAATAAATAATTTCTATGAAAAATAAAACCAAACGAATACCAAAATATCCAAAATTTCAATATTTTTCAAATGAAAAATTATATCAATCAAACAAAATTAATTGACAATTTTCAGTAAAACAAATTTTAAGCAATCCAATTTTCTGAAATTTATTTTTTTTCCACCCCAATTTCATTCTTGCAATTAGACTGACCGAGAAAACGAGGGGGGTACTCCGCAATATGACGAGGAGAAAAGAGTGATTCATCATTCTGTTAAATTCCCGGAATACCCCAATGTAATCATTTCCTATCGTTCCACTTTCTGGATCACTCAGTGTACAGGATAGACTACCAGAGAGAGTGAGAGAAAGAGTTGTTTGTGTGCAGAAAATGGAGAAGCCAACAGAAATCAGCAGCGCAAAAATGTTTGATGGATACAACAAGAGATACAAACACTTCAGTCCCACATTAGGCTGTTTCATGACCTTCCATATCTACTTTCCTCCTTCACCCTCCCCTTCTCACAAATTTCCAGTATGATCTTCAGGAACCAATTATTTCCTGTTTTTTTGCATGCCCATTTCCTTTTTTTTTTTTTCTGTTTTCGTAAATACCCATCAAGATTCGATTTTTAATTAATATTTTGCTTGGATTGTTGGGATTTTTTAATGTTGCGATTGGTTTGGTTAATAATAATATGTGTTTCTTTATGGTTCTTGATTCTTGAAAGTATGAGTGAGTTTTGTTTGCACTGATTGTTCTGACAGAAATCAGCAGAACAAAAATTTTGAACAAGAAACATTTTTGTTTATAAACAATATATGATTTCCCCTTCCCACAAATTCTATGTATGATTACCCACCCGCCCACCCACCCCCCACCCCTGCGCTGTTTCTAACGTGTCCATTTGTCAATTTTCCGTAAAGGCTTCTGCTTGTTCGTAAATACCCATCAAAATTCATTTTTTATTGGATATTCTGCTTGGGTTGTTGGATTCATGCTTATAATCGTTTGCTAAGTATGTGTTTTTTTGTGTTCTTGATTCTGGAAAGGATGAGTGAGTTTTGTTTGCTTGATTTTTTTTTTTTTTTTTTTAAATTAGGGTTTACTTGATTCTTGATTGGGGTGCTGAATATGCTGTTTAAAGATTATTGATCATCGCTTTTGTTTAGCAGTACAATGATTGCATCTTGAAGTCACTATCTTATGCTGTATAATCCCATACAGCGGTGATAAATGCAAGTAAAATTTGAAATTAACTTTGGATATATTTGTTGACTTGTGCATATATTTGGTGAATTGATCTGTTTGTGACCAATGTTCTTCAACCATCTAGGCTGCATGAAATATTTAAATAATAGAAACTGTGCAATGCCTATAACTTCTTAGTATTTATATTAGTAATTAATTCTTTGATTGTATTAGCTGATGTGGTGAAATGTGTGTAATGTTAGTGTAGAACTTGTAGCCGTGTTGGTTGACCTGCTGGGTTGGTTCTCTTAATTATTCATAGGTACTTTATTGGCTTTCCGGCTTAACGTGCTCAGATGAGAACTTTATAACCAAATCTGGTGCTCAGCGTGTTGCTTCAAGTGAGGGTGTTGTGTTGATTGCCCCGGATACTTCTCCAAGTGAGTCGGCTTAATTGATATATGTTGTCTTCTAATTATGTAATGACTAAATAAAGGCATCGCTTTAGAAAATCAGCAAAATGCAAATTTTTCGAGACTTAAGACCTAATTTGATCGAATATTTGAGAAAAAAGAGTGACCTTGCTACCATTTTACCGTTCTTAGGGCTCTTTTGGCATAACTTTTGAAACACCAAAAGGAGCTTTTGGACTTGGTTGGCTAATTTATGAAAGTGCTTCTACCAGTTAGAAGAGCTTTTAAAAAAAGTTGTCCAATGTGGCTTCCTGTAAAAGTATTTCCGAAATAGAAAGCTCTTTTAAAAATTAGTGTACAAACAAAAATTAAGTTAGATTCTTCCAAAAGCTCTTCTACAGGAAGCAATAGCAAAAGGCATGCCAAACGGGCCCTTAGACTACTTCGATGTGCTTGAGTAAATGCCTGTGTTCAGAACTGGCATTCCTCACTATCTACCTAGGGAAATTGTGTGCCAGTTTTCAAATTTGTATTTGGCAACAAAATTCGGTTTTTATTGCTCAAAGCTACTAGTAAAGAGTAATTTTGGTTGCCTGAGTTCCAATATGGTGATTTAGGAATAGAAACTATTTTGCTCTCTGGAGAATAAAAGGCACTGCCATCTTACAGCATGTTATGGTAACATCCTCTGGCAAAAGAAATATGATAAATATGTGAGGAAGTGTCACGTTCAAAATAATGATTTGTGCTTGTGTTCACACATTTTTAGGTTGCAAATGTTAGTGATCTTTTATCTCACTTGATCCTAGCTTTATTGTGGTTCTGCATGTCCGGGAGAGACTTCTTATCACCAGTTTGTAATTGCAGGAGGCTTGAATGTTGAAGGAGAATCAGACAGCTGGGATTTTGGCGTCGGTATGTATCATGGAATCGATTTTTATATCAGAACTTCTTGATCTGTCTAGCCCAGTCACTTCGTTAATAGACTGGTTCAATGGAGAGGGAAAAAATTGAGTTTGAACTTAAAAATCATCATGCAGAAATTAGGATTAAAATATGAAACATAGTCTTCAAATGGCTTGTTGATTTTGTTTTGAACTAGTTGTGGGCAAGGTTGGATTTGTGTATTCGTAGTCTTCAAATGGATACCTTTTGTTGGTTCTGTTTTGAACTGATTGTGGGCAAGGTTGAATTTGAGTATACATTTGCTACTGGAAGATGATTTTTCCATATCGTAACTCCTGGTCTTGATGCGTAAAAGTTGCTTTTTCATATTTATTTTCAACGTGATATCAATGTACAGAATTATAAGCAAGCTGAGTTGAGCGTCAGCAATTTGACGTGCTTAGCTTAACTAAATAGAGCTTGACGCCTAACTCAATTTGAGATAAAGGTGGTAGAAAATATCTCATTTAGCAGGCTACATATCTGCCTATTAAAAAGTTACAACCCTGTTTGTCAGAATGTGTGGAGCTTAATGTGTGGAGCTTGAGCACATTGTACGCGGATTCCTTGGACTGCAGATTGACCTAATATAGGAGTATATTGGGAAGTCATACTTGTATTGTATCACCTCTGATACTCCTACTGTATAAAGGACCAGTTAGGACTTAGGCGTAAGGAAACCTCATAATCTCCTCCATTATAGTTAAGACCTCAGCAGCGAGTAGATGTAATAGTGAACTTATGAATATATGTGTGCTTTGCTCGTTTTCAGATTGTTTTTCTGTTTATTGTTGCTATGGGAAGTAGAGATTAGGTTTAATCCATGAAATTGTTAATTTATTTGAAATCCAGTATTTTTCTGGGCATTTCATCACAGTATGTGGGCTTTGATTTCAAATGCCTCCTACCACATGCAATATGAAGCTTTGAATGTTGAATTATAGGTACAGGAAAAAATCATAAGCGAACTATATCTGAAAATGCATCTATGCTTGCAAACGATAACAAACTGAACTTAGGGGGGGTGTGGTAGAGATTAAAATAAGATTAAAATTGAAAATATAGCCGTTATTGTTGACTTTTATTAGACGGGTGGAACCCAATAACGGCCATATTTTCAATTTTAATTGGATTTTAAGCAGTACCAAACAGGCTCTTAGTCTAACTAATCAATTTTACTCATTTGCTGTTAATTAGTTAAACAGAGCTTCACTACTTTTTGTACCAGGTGCTGGGTTTTATCTCAATGCAACACAAGAGAAGTGGAAGAATTGGCAGATGTATGACTATATTGTGAAGGAATTACCATTACTTCTTACTGAGAATTTTCCACAGCTTGATACATCACGAGCATCTATCTTTGGTCATTCTATGGGCGGGCATGGAGCACTGACAATCTACCTTAAAAATTTGGACAAGTACAAGGTAGCGAATAATAGTATTCTCTTTTCTGAACTTGAAAATCTTAGGTCGTGATGAGATTTAACATTGTTTTCTAATAAAGCTAGCAATTCTGTCGCATACAGTTACAAAATATGTCAATCCTGAAAAACTGTAGACTTTCTATTTTGAAAGCAACTCTTCTTTGTCAAAATAAGTAACTAATGATTTCCAACTTTAACCAATTTTTATTTTTATTTTTTTTGTTTATTTTAAAACTCATTGGCTTATTGGTAAGTTTGCTTATACATGAACTTTTTAAGCTTAGCCAAAAATGCTTTTTACTTTTATCTGCTATAAGTGATGCCTTGTAGTCAGTCATTAAATTCTTTAATTTTAATTTATATATACATGCTGCTGCTTTAAGTTTTTCTTCTTTTTTTAATTGATTGGTTCTTATCATTTTTCAATGTTTTTTTTTCCTTTTATAGTCGGTGTCGGCATTTGCACCTATTGTCAATCCTATAAATTGTCCCTGGGGTCAGAAAGCTTTCACAAATTACTTGGGTGAAAATAAAGCTGCCTGGCAGGTATGATCTTTGATTGGCTATGAACATGATTGGCTAAGCTTAATTTTTACTTATAGTAAATAAGTAAGCTACTTATTTTGATAGTGAGATGAGCCATTAAGAGTTATTCAAAATAAGTAACTTTATTTACTTAAAAAAGTTGCTTTTACTTAATTCTAAGCTTCAGCCAAACGTGCATGTGAAATGAAAATTCCTTGAGGGTCTATAGTTTCTTAGATGTCGCAAAATTGACAATTTTGCAGGAGTATGATGCCACTTGTCTCATATCAAAATTCAACAACGTTTCCGCTACCATTCTAATTGATCAGGTGAGAACTTCGTAGTTGCTTACACCTTAATTATATAATACGAGGTTAAAAGCATATTGAAACCGAGCAACTCTGCGTTGCTTACACTTGTTGTGTATCCTAAAAGAAAAGATATAAAAGCCTTCCATTTTCCAAGAAGCAATTGGCCTAATTAGATTTAACTTCCTTTTTTTTTTTTTTATAATAAGCTTAGCCGAACATGTAATATATCCAGTTTTGAGGGTGATTGCATTGGACATTTTAATTTATGTATGGAAGCATATTATTTTCTCTGTCCGTTGAAAACACTAGCTTTCTGTGATAAATTGTGTTGTTTGTGTATTGTGTGGAGACGTAGCTTTGTTGCTTTCGTAATCCTCTATTTTTGCAGGGAGACGAGGACAAATTCTTGAAGGAACAATTGCTACCGCACAAGTTTGAGGAGGCATGTCGAAAGATTAATGTTCCACTTCTCCTCCGCATCCAGCCTGGTTATGATCACTCCTACTATTTCATCGCAACCTTCATCGATGATCATATTCGTCATCATGCCCAAGCGCTTAACCTGTAATCCCATGTGCTTTATTTTTCCAGAGGATTTCGAATGTATTACCTAAACTCCAAATCCCTTTTGAATGTTCTTGGTATTGAACTTGAAAAAGTTGAACTTGTAATGAATGATGGAAATGGGATGCTTTTGGTTTTCTGCCATATTATCTTATGAATTTCTAGTTGTGCTTCGCGGGTTTGGTATACAGTAATCAATAGATTAGGCAAGATTTAATTTATTTTTCCTTTAATATTTTTCAGTATTATCTTAGTCACGACGACAACTAGACTATTTGAGACAGCTAGGTTGTCAACTAGATCCATCTTCGAATTTTTTACCATATTAAAGAATATAATGACGATTCATCCGTGGAGAGAAAAGTTTCCCTACCATGTTCGTTTTTGCATCTCTAACTTACGATTTAATTTTATCATCTAATAAATCTGTTTTTACAACAAAAATGGGTATTGAAAGGGAAAATGTAATACATCTATACTATATTTCTGGTGTAGAATCTGGAAGCAACATCCAAACAAAATAATCTGCATGTCTCCTATTATACAATCAGGGCCTGCTCTGATTCCTTGTTCTACGCGAGTCTGCACTAAAATGTAGTTCGAGTTGAGCCGTTCTCTACTGTACATTGGCGTAGTACCTGTCTTCAGCTGCCGTGCATAACTCGAATTTAGCACTAGGGGCTGACAGGTTGCAGCAGATTATTACCACTGATGAGTCTCTCCTCAGTACATCTTTAGCAGCTCATGTTCTGAGCCCACCACCAAGCTCAGGTCCAGGCAGGTTATGACTCCTGTCTTGAACTGGGGTAGAGGTAGCCGTAAATGCAGGTTCAATGTTCTCATTCACGCTCTTTGTCGGCCTCTTCAACCTCTTTGGTCTTTGTTGTGGCGTGTTCTGAGAGAGATCGTCCATCTCATAGTCCATCGGCACTGTATTAGGAGACAAGGAGTCAATGTTTTTGGAGTTCTTCTGAGCCCTTGGTTTAGGTTGGGTTTGCTTGTCCGATGCCGTTTTCCTCTGCACGGAGACAAGATAGCCATATTATGTACGTGTTGCGATATGCATACGCAAATCTTATCATCTATTCAAGAAAATGTCCATTGCTAGTGAAATATTTTATCAAGTATATTGATCCCGGTTGGGATGTAAACCAAAGAGCATAATAATACAAATAAATAGAAACTAAAATTCTCGTTGCCAACCATCCCCATGTAACTCAGAAGTTGCAAAGATACATCTCAAAGCATGTATCAGATTTTGAAACATTCTATTCCAATCTCTATCCTACTCTCAGACAAATTGACGTTACTCAGAAGTAATCTAGTTTGGTTAAAATGTTATAGGATCCCCATGACAGCAAACAAAGAGGTGACTTGAGATGGAAACGAGAACGTTTGGATAAGCTTAAAAAATTAGTAGTACAGATTATCACCTTTTTACTGTTGGACTTTGCTTTATCGGCATCAGTAGGCTCGGATTCAGTACCCTGCAATTCAAGGTTTGCAAGATCCTCCAAAGATGCATCACCTTCTGCATCAATCCGTATGCCCTTTGCTCCTCCTTTCTTCTTTTGCCTATCTTTGGCCTGGTTTTGGAGGACATGAAAGTATTTAGTATTGCCAGGCACTTTCGGATTCAAAATCTCAAGTAGGAATAAGGTGTCTTAGAAGGAAGAAAAAAAGAGAGATGAATTTACAGCCCACCTGCTGTGAAACTTCTTTTAGTTTATGCTCCAGTTGAGTGTCGTCAATCAGTAAAGATACGACATCCTCTGGAGCCAAGAGGTCGCCCTGAACATGACCACCAGTCATGACAAGCTGCTGCACTGTGTTTTTTTGACTAGCTCTCTGCAAGATTTTTTCCTCGACTGTCTCTTTACAAATCAAGCGATAGACAGAAACCTGCATGATTGAAAATCCACTTATATAGGAAACAAAACCGAGAAGGCCCCATAAACACTCGAAATCAAGATAATGGAGGACATATAACACAAATAGATGGACAAATTTATCTGACAGGGATGAGCTTCGAAACAGTGTAGTAAAAAAAGTCTTTCAAATGAAAAATTGTTCAGCACAAGAAGTGATATACGGTGAAAGAGAGAATTAAGAGATGAATTTGTGGATTTTTAAAAATAATAATAATAAAACCAGTTCATAATTTAGTTTAACAATTTATATGGTTCCGTAGCACAATGAGAAACCAGAGATGATATAGCTAACAAACACTACGTATTAATCTTCCACATAACAAGTCGCTTTAATAATTAAAGGTAAAACTGTCTCCAGAAGAATCGGTTATATGCTGCTTTAGTTATGTACTACTACTAAGCTTATAAGGCAATTACAGAAACAAGGATAACAACACAACATATACAGTTAAGCTTATTTAAGAAAATGAGCGAATAAAAAATTGCACATATCCCATATTGGTTTACCTATCAAAAGTTATTTTCCATTTCACAGAGAATCACATGCTAAAAAGGGACACAAATGGACTGGCAATACAGTCAGTTTAGAACTATTGACATGCTTAGAGTTTAAGAAAGGGTCAAGTATTGAGAACGAAACTGACGTCTTTAGTTTGACCCAGCCGATGAGCTCTGTCCATTGCCTGTAAATCTAAAGTTGGATTCCAATCACTTTCATAAAATATGACGGTGTCAGCAGCTGTCAAGTTAATACCCAGACCACCAGCTCTCGTACTCAGCAAGAACACAAAGATATCATTCCTGCAATAAGGGAACATTATTTTGCAGAAAACTCAGAAAGGTTTCACACTTGTATATGTTCGATACAGAGTATTGGATAGTAGTGCACGGTACTTAAAAAAAATAAAAAGAAGATAACATTTTAACTGTCATGGAGTCCAGGCCCAGCCCTATTCAATACTATATACTAAACGTGCACTTAGAGGAGATTAAAAAACCAAGAAAATTAAGCACATACCGATGCTGGAAGTCCCTAACCATGTCTCGACGATCCATTATCGTGGACGATCCGTCAAGCCTTAAATACCTATATTTTCTATAGTTCATATAGTCCTGCCAAACACGTGACGATGTCAGCAATGAGGGTGAGACAGTTTTATATCTTTTACATCCATAATCAGAAGAGAAACTTTTATGGAAATGCTGTCACTCAGCGTTCTATCAAATACTTGAAGCTTTTGTTTTTGACTTAATCTTCAGGAAAAAAAAGGAAAGAAAAAAAAAACAATCAACATTATTATTTTGAAGCGCAAACGACAGGAAAAAAAATAAAAATCCACTCAACCTAAATCAAACAACACAAAAATAATTAAAAAAAGGTGTGGGAAGAAAGGCAAGTGAATTAATAATATATAGCCTGGTCCACTAAACCAATTCCCAACAATGAACAATCCATCTTCATTGAGAAACAATCAAGCCTGACTATCTTTCACATGCTCGAGTATAATTTGTTAAATCCTGATAAGTGAAAATGAATTCACCCTAAATCACAAGACGCAAAAAATAATTTTAAAAAACAGGTGTGGGAAGAAAGGATTTCAAAGTGAAGTAATAATATATAGCCTGGTCCACTAAACCAATTCCCCACAATGAACAATCCATCTTCATTGAGAAACAATCGAGCCTGAAAATCTTTCATATGCTCGAGTATAATTTTTTAAATCCTGATAAGTGAAAAAATCCATCTTCATTGAGAAACAATCAAGCCTGACTATCTTTCATATGCTCTAGTATAATTTGCCAAATACCTCTAGAATATTCAACATTTTTGTCATTTGTGCAAAGAGAAGAACACGGTGATTTTCTGCACGCAAACGTTTCAGCAGTATATCAAGTGTTTGAAGCTTCCCGGAGTCCTGAAAAAATGCAAAAAAATATCATGTCAAAGAAGCACTTGGTACAAAGAGTCGTTGAAACAAGTATTAAGAATACACAGGCGAACAGCAAACCGTAAGCATCTTTGCTGGGTCAAATGGCTGCATGGGTGGACAAGACCCGAAAATCTTATATGTAAGCTGAAGAGCAGGTTGAGAAACTGGCAATTCAGAGTCAATCTCTTGTATTAATTGGTGGGGGGGCCCTGGCTTCCTAGGGCCATTACAGTCAGATGTTCGCGAAAATCCAATCAACACCCTCTTAAGCCAGGGATGATGCCACTCTTCAGTTATCTTGTATGCAAAGTTTCTATCTGAACAGTGGGCATTTATCTAGCAGCCACAAAATTACAAGAAAACATCAGGGCACATGTGCTATAGTTAATGATCTATAATGAGCATGTTTGGCTAAGTTTAACAAGCTTACTTATAATAAATTTACTTAAAAGTACAGAAGTATGTTGTAAATAAATAAATATTTTAATTAGGTCAAAAGTTGAAAATAAGATAGTTACTTATTTTTGACAATTAGGTAAGAGATACTTTTAAAAAGTTAACTTTTTACTTAAGAGTAAGAAAAAACTAAGTATTGAAGACGTGTTTGAACATAAAAATTTACTTTTCTTTTTATTTAAGCCAAGACAAACATGCACAATGAGAAACAGTAGTGAAACAGTAGCACTTACCGGAGGTGATCTAGTTCTTGGAATGAAAGAGTATACTGAATGCAAAATGTCTAAAGTTGGAAATAAGATAGTTACTTATTTTTGACAATTAGGTAAGAGATACTTTTGAACAGTTAACTTTTTACTTAGAAGAAAAAACTAAGTATTAAAGACGAGTTTTGAACATAAAAAAGTTACTTTTCTTTTATTTAAAACATGCACAATGAGAAACAGTAGTGAAACAGTAGCACTTACCGGAGGTGCTCTAGTTCTTGGAATGAAAGAGTATACTGAATGCAAAATGTTGACATTTGATAGTAGCCTATTGTCATGTGGCATGACTAGAGCCTCAAAAGGAGAACCCCCAAAAACCCCTGCAGGTCTCCATGTATGTAATTTTGACTCTGATTTAGATGGTGATAACAACATTCGTGTGACCGCTCTAACTTTTTCCTTACCAATGTGAGCCAAGTGGATATCATCCACATTATCTGTCAACAGGTCCAACATTCCATCTAGAAATTGTCTGTCTAATTTCATAACTGAGAACAGTAATCTCTCCATTGCAGAACTGGTTGCCAAAAATGATACTTCCCCCGGTGACAAATCAATCAGGCGAGAAAATCCAAAAGTTCCACTTTGTACAAAAGTACCATCCAAAATGCAGTCTTGCTGAAATATGGAATGATAAACGTTTTCTGGAGAGAATATGTTAAAATACTTCTGGAACGATGCACTGCTTATACCTTGCCCTGCTGCTGAGTGTTGTATCTTGGAAACATGGCCTACTTCTTGGTAGACCAATTTGGGTATCTACAACAAAAGAAATGACAGAAAAAATCAAAACAGAAGTGGTTAATGTATTAGGACCGTCAGGAGGAAATCAACATAATCGCCTAAATTATATTCTAAGAGAGCTATTTAATTTGGATAAACACAATAACTAATTAATCCATAAAGAGAGACAAGTTTTCCAATCATAATGATTTGTGTTAGCTTCTTCGCAGATGTGCACGAAAGTTCTTCACAAAAGAATTATTTCTATCACCTATTTGCTTCAGTGGGGCAAATAACTGCTTTCACGGGATCCTAGACCTACCCACATTTTTCTAATCAGATGTACATGCAAAACATTTTAAAAAGCGTAACTCTATAATGTGTTAAAGATGGTGCTGCCAAATGAACGTTCAACCTAGATTTCAGCTCTGTCTGACTGTGGCATTAGCACCCATTGTTTTTCTACATTGATTAAACAATAGGAGTATTTTTTGCAAGCCAACTCAGATTCTGCCAGATAATTTGATGTGTTTCCGATTAATAACACCACCAAAGCAGCTTTCAAATTACCTTGTATGTGATAGGATTTCTACCACCAGAATAGTGTATCTCTTCCAATTCCCCAAAGGGAGGAGGGAGGAGAGAATTTGGAATTTCTCCAAAATAAAAATATGTGCTTCCTTCATTTCTCTCAAATAACTCTGGATGATTGCATACCTAGGGTACAAAACAAAAGATATTTAAGAATTGAATTGGAACTCAAATTAAGATTCAGAAAGGATCTAAGAGTATGTTTGGTTGTGTTTAAAAGTTACTTTTTCTAGAAAAATGAGTTTTGTTGATAAAAAAAAAGTAACTTTGAAAATCATGTTTAAAAAAATAAGTAACTTAAAAGTAAATAGTAAATTTGACTTACTTTTATGCACAGCCAAACATGCTCTTAGCTTTATTATAGTATCTATATCAGCAAAAATAACAAACAAAACCAACTCAAATGAAGAACTACCTTCCTCAACTGGATGACAATGTTCATCAGGTTCAGAATTTTTTTCTCATTAAGATGTCCACGGTTTCCATCAAACAACTCCGCAAGGGATATCTTGTTCTTTATAGCTTGATAAAATGCTTGCTGGCGAGAACTCAACTTACAGTGCACTGTGATCTCAGTTTTCCCAGTCAACTCAGTGATCACATCCTTTTTGACCCGTCGCAGCATGAAGGGCTTCAGAATGGCGTGCTATTTTAAGAAAGAGAGCAGGTAAGCAAGAGAGGGAAGAGAGAAGCAAATGAAAATGAGAATACAGAAAAATAAAAATGCAACACGCCAATCTAATAATTGATAATTAATGGGTAGAGGACTCCCATATGAAGTAGAGCTGAAGTGGGAAAATGATGAACATTAATGTATTAGAAAGAGAATAATGTGCTAAATATGAGATTCAAGTCAATCATCTATGGTCAATTGTGTTGAGCAGTGCTAGTGCATTGCCACAACCTATTCCAGCTTGAGATTAGAGGGGCAACAAGAGGAATTAATTGGTGTAGTCAGTTAACCCCTTCTCTAATGCAATTTTTTAGCAGTAAACTGAGATTATTGACATACATTGTTACGTTGCTACAGACATGCACCAGTTTAGTTTTATCATTTTCCCTATTCAAAAAGGAGGTTCGATGAGTTTAATGACTTCAAACACAGCAAAAAGATGTAATTGTGAGTCCATAAGAAGACAGAAGATGGGCTCCTCAAATAAAATTGTAAATTATTGCGAATTCAGAATTCAAGTTCCACAGGCATGGTATATTCACTGTGCTCAATGAGATGTGCTCCTTGAATAAAATTATGAAACTATGTGAATCCATCCAAGTCCCACAATGGAAGGTTATCCATTATGCTCAATGAATTAAAAAATGTAGTTGTCGGTACTTACCAGTCGAGTAAGCTGGTGCTCATTCAATGTCCCACCATGCTCTGCATGACCTTCAATTCTGATTGTACAAGGGTAATAAATCATGAGAAAGGGGGCTATGAATTATGGAGAGATTTAACACTTGGGTAGAGAAACATACCCTTTTGAAAACCACTCATTGAATTGTTCATGGCTATCAAATAAGGTTGGCATAATGAAATGCAGGAGCGCCCATAGCTCAGCCATGTTATTTTGAACGGGAGTACCAGTAAGAAGCAAGCGGTTTCGACAATTGAAACTGAGCAGTGTCTTCCATCGAATACTGTCATCTCAACATTCTCTTAGTTTAGATGACTTTAAACCAATACTTGCACATGCATATATAATATATAACTCCACGATCAAATGTGAAGTTTTTCAGTAGATAGGGGTCTGCTTGGGAGTTTTGGGGTACTGATTATGTGCCTTTTTTAAAGTAAAGATTTTGATCATTTATGAGCGGACCGATTTTGAGTGATTTTAGTAAAGAACAATCTTGAGAGTTTACATCCACCGGTTTTGAAATTTTTTTAAGAATTACATCAGTGAAATGTTCAGTTTATAGTTTCTTGTATGAAATTTTTACTCATACATGATATTTACTTATCGGTAATATTTTACATACATGTAAATATTTAACTTAAAAAAGTTCAATAAAGTTAAATATTTACTTAAAATTTTAAGTGGTATTTTTTATTTATAAGTAAACTTTACAATTATAAGTTAATTTTGTACTTCTAAATAATTTTTAAAATAAGTGATGTTTTACTTATAAATAACCTATTATATTTTATAAGTGAATTTTTGTTTATTAGTAGTAGTTTTACTTTATAAACAAATTTTTACAAAAAGGTATTTTTTATCTTATAAGAGTGTGTTTGGTGCATATTAAAATGAAAGAATGCATTTTTTTTGGAGTGATGTGATGAGAAATATGTGGTTGAAAAAGAAGGAAAAGTTATTGATGTAATGAGAAATATTATTTTATTAAAGAATGTGTGGTTGAAAATGAGTAGAAGNTGAGGAATATGTGGTTAAAAAAGAAGGAAAAGTTATTGATGTGATGGAAAATATTATTTTATTGAAAAATGTGTGGTTGAAAATGAGTAAAAGAATGAGAATGAAAAAAATAATGTGGGTCAAACAGGGACTAAGTAATAATTTACTTGTAAATAATATTTTTAAAAATAATGTAATTTTTTGCTTATAAATAATTTTTTTAGGTAATATATTTTTATTTACGAATTAGTTTTGAACAAAATATATTGGTTGGAAATAATAATTTTATAAAGGGTAAAATTAGAAGAGAATACGACAAATGGTCAAAACTCGCCGATTTGGTGGGTTAAGCGAACCGGTGGAAATTAAAATACACCGATTTCAGGTGGTTTTTGAACCATCCAAAATCGGTGCCCAAAAAAACTAGTAAGCACCGATTTCTAACCCCTCATAAACGGTGCCATCCAAAACTGATCAAAATCAGTGGAAAAAAACTCCTAAACGGGCCCTAAAAGTAACAGTAGTCATGCAACCAACATAAATTGTTGAGAATAGTTGCCAAAGACTCGGAGTATGAAGTACCTAGATGCCTCATATGCTAAGCATCATGGGCTATCATGAATCAAGTAGATAAACAGAAGAGGCCGAACGTGCATTTGAAGTAACGAGCTTAGAGACATAAAGACGATCACACACACACACACACACATAAATATAATACAAGCTAATGTGCATGCTGCATAGTGTTTTTCTTTCTCGATTGCAGACTTGTAGTTCACCAAAAAATGATTATTATAAAGAAACAGACATACTATTTTAATTTTGCCCCGTCTTAGTGATTTACCGAGATAGGAGGTGAAAATTTATGTTTAAAATAAACCGAATTTGTTATTACTGATTCACTTTTTTCACGTTTTGCAGTTTGCACCTGATAGGCATTCTGGAAGATTCAGCTGACAGTAGGTAAAAACTATCAGCTAAATCAATTGGTCAAGTTAACGCTGGCAAAAGTAGGAATTGACAATAACATAGGCCAACACAAGAAAAAAAATGGTTCAGTCAAAAAGGACATGGAGATGAATGTCCAAACCTATTCGAACTTTTAATTGCTTGGGCTTCATCCAACACCATGTATTGCCATTTCACACGGCGAAAATACTTCTCATCCGAAACTAGAAGTTGGTAGCTCGTAATGAGAATGTGAAATCCAGCGTCCCTAAAAAGAAAGTATTACTTCATCAGTTTAAGAAAAACGTTAGGATTAAACTAGTGTTTCTGAAATATTAAGAAAGTCAAACGATTGGTTTGGGGGGTGGGGGGAGCAAAGAAGGCGACAGCTGAGGCAGCTTATCATGAAAATGAGACAGCACCAGAACTATGAGATGCTATTTCATAATATATTAGACCAGATTATATATTTTTCCAGAGAAATGAAAATGAAATCCTCAAAAATTTATTAATCTTGCCAAGTCTTCTCAACTTAAGATTCAAGAACACCAAAATATACAAGTGAACATAGTCAAATGAGCATAAGGGTGAAGTACCACAACCAATGTTGCATTCAAAAAAGCCATACAGGGATTTTCTCAGGTCTGTTCATATTTTGTCCTGTAGGGCAATAAGTACCCACTAGGTACACTCCTAGTCTCATGTACTAGTGACTGCATAATTTATTGATAATTCACCTTCCATGTATTGAATGGTATTTTTCTTCATTGAGATGTTCCAGTGAGATGAATAACTCTGAAAGCACGTGAGATAGGTTCAAAGGCAACCCGCACACGCTCATCAAATTCATGAAGTTACTTCTATTTGTCACAGTTCAAGATTTGAATAAGAACTCATTTCATAATGACCATGCACAGAGACATGAAAGTATAGGCCGATTCGTAATATCTCTTAAAAGGACAGAATATGAGCTTAGAAATGGAATACCTCCTATACAGACGCTTTGGGTTGATGTTCTTCCTTAGTACCGTACGCTCTTGAAGACCACCCCAATATGGAAGTGTCTTCAGATCTGGGCAGAAACGACTGATTTCATCAGCCCAGTTGTTCAAGACAGAAGCAGGAGCAACAACCAAAAAGGGCCCCCATATGTTTTTTTCCTGTTACAGAACAAACAATTGAAGTTAAAACCAGACCTTCACAGGTAAAATATCAATACATTGATTACTTACTTCAGCCAAATGAGCCAAGAATGCCATGGCTTGAATTGTCTTCCCCAGGCCCATTTCATCAGCAAGAATACCATTTAAGCCCTGACAAAGGAAGTTAGTGTACCAAAGTTAACAACCGAGCAAAAAGCACATAGTTCTAGAAAAGGGGTAAGAGCAGTTCCAGGTGGTCCAGTGGATTAAGCCATTGATCATCCCGAGGGTAGTCACTCTATGGTGTCTGGAATAGCTAGAATTCTTACCTTGTGTCAGCAAAGGATTGTCTTATTACCTGTTCATAACAATTTACCAGCCACTGTAGGCCTTTCAGCTGATATTCTTTAAGGGAACCCTTAAATAACTCAGGTGTCTGCACGGTTGAAGCTACGGGCATGGTTGATCTGGCATCATTAGAAACAAGTGTTTTAGTATGTGAAAGACCACTACTGAGTTGTATCTGATGCAAATATTTCAGCCAATTAGAGAAAGAAGACACTCACGGGTGTAGTAAATCAATGTTGCTGGACTCTGCAACTGAGACATCCTGAAGGCTGGGATCAGTTCCAATAGCTTGCCGCAGCCTTGAGCATTCACTATCAAATGCACTTGTCATCATTTTCTGCTTTGAAACTGCATCCTGGGCTGCTTTTAAAGCTTCCTTCCTTAGTTCAGCATCTTCAAAATCGTCGTCCTCTTCGAGCGGAGCTTCTGAAGAACTCAGCAGCATTTCTTGGCTAGACTTTTCATCACCTGCAGTTAATGCTTCAGAGGTTTGTATAGTTGTCTTGTTCTGCATGAAATGACTGTAAAGTTCAGTTTGTGACAGCAGAAAATTGAGTCTCTGTTGTTGCCTCTTCGCTTCACGAAGTTCCTGTTCACGCTTCAAAGCTTCGGCAGCTTCTTTTTCCTCTCTTTTCCTTACTTCGGCCTTCAAGAGAAGATTTCACAAATACGAACTCTTTAGGTTAGTTGTTCTACGAAGTATATTACCATGTAAACATTAAATGTCTTCTATCAAATAAATTATCTTCATTTGCAATTAAATTGAGTAATCTACAATCCATTTCATGTTCTTCGTCCAACAAAATCTTTGCAGGTTCATAATTGGCTTGATATTAGCAATGTTTGGGAGACTACTTTCATGTTCAAAAAAGTAAACAAATCCTATGAAAATTGTACCATCTCCTTATCAACTCTCTTCCAGAATACTAGCATGTCTCTAGCCAGTTTCCTTGTTCGAATTGCAGCACCCCTCATCAATTTGAGCGATCTGCTGACCTTCACTTTCACCTGACAAAGAACCATCACTAAATCATGGGAACATAAACTCACTAGAATGGTGTGACAAGCATTCTTCACCAAGAAAATGAACTATGAAGAGTGCAGAAACGTCTCGAGTAACACATACCTCTCTTTGACAAAGTTCTGAGAACCTCTTCGCATCAGTTAATTGCTTCTTGTGGAAGTTGGTGAAAGCCCTGTGATGCTTTGGAATGTCTTTCCTTACGATGTTCACCCAATATTTACCAATCTTTTCCAATTCCTCCCTCTCGATGGCGGAAGGGTCTTTCTTCACCTTTGGCTTTTTGGGTAAACTGCGTTCAATAATCTGTAGGACCACATATTCATACCTGGATGAGTAACAAAGAAACCGATAGGCATATGAAGGGAGGAGGTGGAATAAAAATTTACTGACCTCATATGTATCTCCTTTTTCCAACACCTTCACATAATAAACCTGTAAGACACCACCTTCCGACGAGATAGACCGCTGTATCCGTCCAGCTGCCCCCTCCGGAATACCATTTGACTGTAATGCAGCTTCACTGATTTTTAGGCTGAAATTCTCTACTGAGTTGTTAGCTGACTGGGCTTTCAATTTTTCCTGAAGAGATTCATACTGAGGCTTGGAATCAGCGATCCCCGTCCTGTTCCTTTGTCCTAACCTGCGATCAGAAGCCATCATTGCCGCCAATGACCCCAAATCAAGGGTACCCTTCAGGTAAAATTCCTCAACCCTGATGTCTGACGTGCCTGGCAAGCTCAATGATGAAGCAAGTTTTTCATATGGTGGAGGAATCCTATAAGTGATGCCATCCCCAATATCCAACATGGCAGGTTCATAATTTGGTCTGCAATTTTAGATAATTCACCAGAAAGTAAGTTCCTTACCAGATGAAGCATCTGGAACATCTTATCATGCTTACAGTTACCTCTCTATTAACTGAGTACCACAGTATATGCAAAAAGTTTACATTATTAGATATATCCATTAAAAAATCTTGCAACTTCTGATAGGGAAAAAAAACTTCTTAGGTTCATAAGATTGACCCCTCCCCACCAACAAAAAATATACAGAAAGAAACCATTTTTCTTCTATTGATTCATGCACTCATATTTTAATTTCAATTTTAGTCCTTGCAAAAATGAACTTGTGTATACTTTAGTGTATGTTTCTTTTTCCCATGACAATAAAAATGAGGACCACATATCATATCGTAGTTAAATGTACTTCTGACCTACTAAACACTAATTTCTTCTACTTTTGACTGATGGCTAGGCACCCAATGCTATTCAGTCAAAAGGTAAGTAATCACCTGCTTAAAAGCTTGAATCTTCTAAGTGAGTCAACAGTCATCACCCTCATTACCAATATTTAGAAACTCTTGTAACTTATATAAAAAAGTAAACACAAGTCACCGTAGTTCTAAAATCACGTTGCCAATTGAGGTTAAATAAAATGCATGTACTCGTATGAAATATCAAGAAACTTCTAAATATACTATCTGATAAAGGAATTTATTAACTATTATGTATGAGGAATATCATATATGAGGTGTCAAATGAAGTCAATTACTATAACTCTTATCAATTGCTGAACTTGAGAACCTGTGGTGTATTTTTTATAACAGCACTAACTGTAAATGAGAAAATAAGGAAAGAAGCACACCTAATAGAACCATATTGGAGTCCAAACTCTGACTCGTGATAATTCCCCAACTTCTGAGGATTGGCGTTGTTGAGAAAATCCGAAGTGGATCGGTGATCATTTGCCAATTTTTGATCTTTTGAGCCTAGACTATTTTTTGTAACTGAAGTCCCTGTACGTATAGATGCAGGACTTTGCGATGAATTATTCAGCCTCCTCTTGTACTTCTGAATATGTTCTCCCAGCATTGCTCTGTATCGCTCTTCTGTAATGTGAGGACTGTAACTTCTAGCCTCGTCGTCGTCACTACTATTAAGGATCCGCTTCTTCCTCTTCTTCAATTCCGTTTCTGACATTATTCCATTACTGTGTTTTCCCACTGCTCCACCTATTTAAAAAGCAGAAAACCAACATGCAAAATCACTAAAAGCCAGTAGGTCCAATTTCACAAAACCATTCATTGAAATAGCTAAAACTAAACTCTATACTTTGTGGACCTGTGAACGAGTGACTGGGGAAGACGGTATAAAATTTGTGAACTGAAAATCCGGCCTTTTTCAAATTCAATCCATGTGGATTATAGAAATTCAACTCAAAAAATAATACGAGAAACTAAATGAAAATTGCAGGTTTGTAACAACCAAAAAGCCTACCTTGGCTACCTTTGCTCTCGTCCTGACTACTATTTTCGTAATAATCAAAATCATCATCTTGTTTCGGCAGTTGAAAGTTCATCAAAGGCTACAAAGCAACAAAATATTACAATATTAAAATAAAAAAAATAACCAAAACCACGAAAAGATTTCTAACCTACGACAAAACAGATCGCATTAAACAGAGAAGTCCCAATTTAACACTCAAAAGATTACAAAACACAATTCAGTTTCATCAATTATTAAAACCCTAACTTCACAGCGAAAAAGAACACCTAATTAATAAATTTGCACGCCTTAGTCACAAAAAAAGAGAGAAGCCATTTCAGAACGCAGAAAACCCATGTGAAAAGTACCTCAAGATTGAAGAGATTTGTATAAGAGTATTTCCTCTTGGAATCCATCTACTGTGTTGCTCAAATTACAGAGTAAAAACCAGAGTCCAGAACCGGGATCTTTGAAGGGCATTGGGAGAAATTCAGGGGGCGGGGAAAAAATACGGTAGAGGTAGCAAATTGGGTTGTAGATTAAAAGGGAAGAACCCTAAACCTAAGAGAGAGAACGAGAGGAACGAGAGCGATAAGGAGAAGAAGAGAGAAGAAGCGTAGATACAGGTGGAATTGTGCATGGAGAATGCTAAAGTGAGCCGGTGTGGGGGCATTGGTTAACATGCGCCCTTGCTACAGTAGCTCCTTTATGTCCCGGTATTTGTAGCGTTCGGCAGAAGATTTTTACCCCAAAAAAATAATAATAATAATAATTGATCCATTTTATAACCAATTCTAAAAGAAGATTGTCACACTCCACTTCTCAATTTTTTATTTTCATCCACCGTTGAGACACACGTGCCGTAATATAGTTCAATAAATGTTAGCGTTGACTGATTTTTGATTATTTTTTAAGACATCATTAATTTAATCTTATTTAGCAAAACTTCTTTAATAGAAAATTTGAAAGTTTCAAAGAAAAATACGCAAATAAACAAAAAGAAGTTAGAAACAAAATGGAAAATTATTTATCATAAACAACCAACATAAATCAAAACAGATAAATATCAGCTCAACAGTTTCATAAACAACCAATATAAATCAAAACAGATAAATATCAGCTCAATAGTGAATATGTTAATAAGAAGGATGACATTAGTACAACGACATTAAAACACGTATGGACAGTGAGGGCAACACCGAGGTCGCGGTCGAGGAGGCAGTAGTGGTGGCAACGAGTCGAACCGAGCCCAAGCCGGAAAAAAAAAAAGCTCGAGCCAAGGCTGAGCTTTTTTTGGCCCGAGCCGAGTCCGGCCAAAAAAGCTGAGGCTCGACCCGAGCTTTCGGCTCAAGCCTTTGCGGGCCAAGCCGAGCCGGCTCGATTTTTTTTTTTAAAAAAACTTAAAAAATTTAAATTTTGTA
>CAIGRQ010135972.1:0-21240 GCA_903798375.1 Fraxinus sp. D2006-0159 | reverse complement strand
AGTTTTCTCCTCTTGCATCTTAAATGTGCTGTTTTGGTCTTGTTTTCTTTCTTACAAGACGTTACTTTTGAAAAAATATAATTTAACAAATTCGTTTATTCTATAGCATCAAACATTTTTTAGATGAAGGGAAAAGTGTAATGAAGTCTCTCATATGTATAGATATTTCGTCATAAAATGAAAAATAAATTTGTCACGATGCGAGAATGGACTCCAAATCATACAATGAATTCTCGAGTTTTGTTGTATTGTTAGCGTCACCTTCGTTTGTAATTCATATTTAGATACATAGTATTAAGAGTATGTTCACATCTTGAAAATCTTTAACGAGAAGTGCTACAAGTACATAATNAAAATAAATTTGTCACGATGCGAGAATGGACTCCAAATCATACAATGAATTCTCGAGTTTTGTTGTATTGTTAGCGTCACCTTCGTTTGTAATTCATATTTAGATACATAGTATTAAGAGTATGTTCACATCTTGAAAATCTTTAACGAGAAGTGCTACAAGTACATAATGTTATACATAATGGTGTCCATAATTACACGTGGCATTGGATTCAACCTTTAATTCAAATTTCACACTTTCACATCAACAACAGAATTTTGTCGACATCACATTATGTACTCAAATTATGTACCCATAGAACTTTCCTTAACTTATATAAATGGAAAGTAAATAAAGGAGGATGGGAAGGTCTGATTTGGAATTGGAATTCTTCAATGAGTTTGGATTGTAATTTGGTGCTGGGACTTCTTGGGACTATCGTATTGACGTTTGTGTTGATTTTTCATTAAAATACACCCAGTAGAATGATCAAGGGACTCGTTAGGGTGAAGTCATTCCTACGTCATGCTTGTATAGTTTAGAAAATTTTCCTTTACTTTCCTTTCGAATTAGTAGCTAATAATTTCGTTATCAGCGAGTTGTTGATTATGAGTACTTTATTGCTCCTATTCACAAAAGTTATCCTCGAGGCATATATGGTATATGTTAAGGGATAGAATCATATATCGAATAAAAATGAAAATATTGACCAATTTATAAAAGGTTTGGCTACTCTGTTGACTTTTTAAGATGGAATCTCAAATCTTAATATGGTATCAAAATCCATTAAGTTTTAACAAGCGATTTGATCCGATTAAAACTAAAAAAAAAAATAATTAAGTACACGAATTTCAAGATTAATCTGCTCAAACGAGTCACTATCTACTCGTCTAAATAGGTTGACATTTTAAGATGGAATCTCAAATATTAACATATTTAGTACATAATCAAATATTATTTTGTAATCTTATCAAACATTATCCTAACTATATTACTTCATCCCGACCCCACCCTAGATTTTGAGAATTAGTGGGAAATGCTTGCAAGAGAGGGACAGAGTTGGTTGGCCTTGTGCGAATTAGCACAACCATAACACCACAAGAAATTGCATTTTACCACTGCACAACCATAGGGAATGGAATAATCTTAAAATGACTCTTTTTGTGTCCAATAGCTAGAAGGAAATTTAAGAATATACTCTCAACCCATCATCAAAGTTATTTAACTATTTTTCTTGATTGCACATCTCTATACACTAGTCATAAAAATCCATTTTAAACACTTTCAAGTAGAACGCTCGCACGAATTGAAGCAAATATCTCAAAAATTATTTACGAGAATATTATTTTTTGTTGCAAAAGAAGATTTCAATACCACTTTTCGTAATTAGACTATTCAATTTATGACATCATTTTTTATGTCTCTATATTTCGACACATCTTTCGTGTTCAAGGCATGTAAATTTAACTCGATTAATTTCTTTCTATGTTTTATATAGTTATTGAGCTACTAATAAAAAGGAGATTGAATATAATTTTTTTGACCAAATATTTGATGCATGAACCAATGTCTTTTTTGTGAATAAAAAAGTATGTACGCGTTTTAATTTAAATTAATTGTGAGAGGGGGGACCTTGAAATTGACAATGTGATGGAGAAGAGGAAAGAAAATGATATTTTTTTTTTTCTTTTCAATCCAATTAGTAAAGGACAATATTGCCATTAAATAAATTGTTGGGTTACGGGTTGGATAATAATAATGTTTGGAGGCCCTACTAACGATGGACATCCTTGAGGAATTCAAGGTTAGATACCCCATTATAAGATTTCATTTTATCCTAGTGTCACTGTTGCCGGATTTAGTAGAACTCCTATAATTGAAAAGACAGATATGCCCCCCTCAAGGTTGTATCTTATTGTTCCCATCCCAGACTGTAATTGCATGGATTGTTTATAATTGGTTTCCTTGTTTAGTAGGCGATTTAATTAATATAAATTAGAATTAGAATTCTTATAGACGATAAGTAGTTGTACATCTTACGAAATGTCTGAATAAAAATATGTTTGATCTGAATTGGTGAAAATATAATCAATCACCTACCTACCAAACATTCTTTTACAAAGTATTAGTTTGTAATTTCAATAAACGAAAGAAAAAAAAATATATAGCTGAAATAAATTTGTGATAATTGGAAGAGACCAAATTTAAGCAACACAATGTTGCAATATAACGACTTTAAAAAAAAAATGCTTATTTTAGCGCTATTCGTCCAAATTGTTTAATCAATCATAATTTTGCGACATAGTTCGATTACACACTAATTGGTTCTCAATTTGACTTTGTTCGGTCGATCCCATGTCATGGGTGATGGGTCCAGTTGCCAATTCATGCACCTAAATATATTATTTATTGGGTGCTACTTTAAATTCATATATTACATTGGATTTAAAATTAAAATGTGAAGAAATGGCATATCCATAAATAGAATGGATTAATGGGGAGAGTTGTGGAATTATATGAAAAAAGAAACAACCAACTTGAAGTTGGGATAACATTAATGGGGACGGTTGGGATTCTATAGCCTCAAAATATTGACAATTCAAAGAAATTTGATTCCGTAGGGAGAAGGTAAACCACAATCTTTTTGAAAAAATAAAAATGGAATAATGGAATAAAATAAGAAAAGAAAAATAAGTAATTAAACGGGGGAAAAAGTAGTCTTTTGCAAGCCAATGAATTTTTAGAGCAAAGTTTTTTTGACTTGAGAAAGTCGAAGATTGTTAACTTAACGTATCTGTATTTCATATTTTGACTTGACTTATATTTGTATTTAAAATTTGAAGTTAGAGGAGCTTAAAAAGTAAGAATAATTTTGATTTTACATGTAAAATATTTGATTGTATGGTTAAAAATGATTTTGGAATATTGTTTTTTGAAGAACGTATGACTAAAAAGTAAGGAGAATTTTTGAATTTACGTGTAATATTATTCTTCTGAGAGAATGTGTAGTTAATAAGAAAACAGAAAAAAATGAATTAAAATCAAATATGAAGATAAATAAATAATAATTCAAGAGAAAGGTTACTATAATATCTAGTTGGCCAATACATTATAATGTCCTAAATTCCTTATTGAAATCATTGCTTGATTTCGTGGAATGTTGGATCCTATTTTTTTCTTGATGTTAAAGCCAATTTTGTCAATCCTTAGAAGCAAATGCAGAAAATTTAAATGAAAAATAATATATAAATGAGAAACCTTAAATCGATTTCTATTTCCTTTCTTTATTAGTAGGCATCCTCTAGTTTAAGAATATATGTTTTCGACGTGGTAAATGTGATAAGTGATGACAATCCTAAATTAAAGTGCTTTCTTAGACTACAAATCACTTTATTCACAAGAAAACAAGAAGATGTACATTCACAATGTATTTATGTTTTTTCTTTACTAATCTTAACCAGACACACACATATATACAAGCCTCCTTCAATTGGAGAAAATAAATAATTCAATTATACGCAAAAACCCACATAAGGAAATTACTATAAAAGGAGCTTGAATAAGATTTTAGTGATAATATTAGGTACCTAAATCCGTATTTTGAAGTTATAGTTTTTCTTCAAATTTCGGAAGTTTAAAGATAGAAGATAAGTAGAATGTTGATTACTGAATCGAATTTCTTAGACATTGATAACGTTTAAAAAAATAAAAAAAAAATATAAAAAATAAAAATAAAATATATATATATATATTTTCGAAGTTTCATGAAGGAAATTAAAATATTGAGTCGTCACTCCCAACAACTACGTACATATACGGTATATGACTGAGATGTAGCAATCATACGTATACAAGGTTCCAGTTTTTCATTAATTTCCAGAAAAAGAGATTGTTGTAACTGTCCAAAAGAGGAGAAGAGAAAAGCAAGACTGATTTGTTTCAACTTTAATAGTTTTGAAGAAACTTCGTCAAATAGGCATTCCAATTGCCCTCTCTTTCTTCCAAACCTACTGCTGCACGATGGATTTCATCCATCCAAGTTCATTTGAGACACGAAAACTAATTTTTAAAATTTTAGCGTTGTTTTTATCATTTCGTTTTTTTTTTTAAAAAAAATTTTAGGTTGTTTAAATTAGGTTTTCATTAGTTTTAATCCTATTAAACTAGGCTTTCATGTAAATCCTTATAAATAAATGGTTATTTCATTATTTTTTATTATCTTTTATTAATAAAACTCGTGATTTTAATTTTTCATAATTTGGGGATTTCAAAATTCGTCTTCTTAATGTTTTCGCTTGAATTTCTAGTTTTGCGTTGCGTCAAGTGATATTAGAGCCAGCTTTCCTGTCTCTATATCTTTGATTCATAAGCGTGGGTGACATACCAATTACAAGGGCAAATTTGGACTCAACAAACCGATGTCTTGACGATTTTAGTACTCAGATCCAAGACATTCATCAATTGTTTCTGCTGTGCATTGGAACAATGGGCTTCTATAACACAACACGCAAACAACAATGAACAGATCGCTGAGCCTGTAGTTCGGAGAGGAATAATATGAGATGTGAAATAGAAGAAAGCGAATCGGAGTCAGATGAGGAATTTGAAGCGCTGTCGCGTATTCATCAAAATCGAAATACCTTTGATAATTATTGGATTAAAGTAGATATTCCCCCCGTTCTTTGGTAACCTGAAAATTGAGGACTTTTTGGATTGATTGATAGAGGTTGGATAGTTTTTTGAAATTAGAGATGTGTCGGAGAATAAAATGGTTAAGATGGTGGCATTTCGTTTGAAATCGGCAGCTACAGTAAGGTGAGATCAATTACAAAGTATTCGGAGGAGACATAGAAAGAGTCGGATTCGAATTTGGAAAGAGATGAAGCAGTGTATGATGGGTTGGTTCCTACCTGCAGATTACGAACAAATTTTGTATCGTATGTACCTTGGATGCACGCAAGGCAGTTGTACAATATCAGACTATACCAAAGAGTTTATGCAGTTGGCAGAGTGTAATAATCTGTCAAAATCCGAAAATCAGAGGGTAGCCAAGTATACCAGTGATTTGAACAAGAAGTCATTAACATGGTGACAAAGGTTGAGATGATGGAATCTTATAAGAGGACGACCACTTACAGGAGAATTCCCCTACTTTCTGAACCATCATCATTGATTCCTTTGGACAAAGAGAAGGCCCCACTACAAACTCCAACCAACTCTAATAAGGGCAATATTAACAACGGTGGTCGGTTTGGAAATAGAGGTCAAACTAGGGACACACTCGGAATGAAAATACGTATGCTAGGCCCACATGAGAAATTTGTTATAGATGCCACAAACCTGGGCATCGTTCCAATAACTGCTAAAAAAGAATGCAGGTCAATTTGGTGGAGTCAGAGACAGTGGATGAGGAAGAAAATATGAAGGTGGAAGATGAATATATAGGAGTTGAGTTTGCTATTGAAGAAGGTGTGGAGAGGCTTACTTTGGTACTGCAGCTGGTCCTTCTGTCACCTAAGGAGGAAGGACAGCGTCACTACATTTTCCAATCTCTTTGTCCACATGCAAGTAACAATAGAGTAAATTGCATAATATGTTCCTGCAATGTCAAAGCAAGTGGCATGTGAAGGCACTTGAGAAGCACAATTGCTCTGCCTCGTGTCTTGTGTGAAAATAGGGACAAAACATCCTACCAAATTTTCTAGATCATTGTGGATGAGCATGCCTTCTCGTTGGAGTGTTCTAAAATTGTCTATCCCAGGATCAAATCTATCTTTATCCACAAGTAACAATAGAGTAAATTGACACCATTCTTCACAATGCACATCATTAATTTAACAGTTGATAACAAATTGTATCATTAGAACACAGAATAAATACAAAAGGACAGGAGGGAAGTAAGATAACAAAGATTCTGCCAAAAAAAAATAAAAAATTCGACATTTATTTATTTTGAGCATTAGCTGCAAATACAATACTATAGCTTGGCAAATAAAGGTTTTTTCTTCTGGCGCTGAGCTGATATTGCTTCATTTAGATCATCCGATAGAAGGACACCCGAGTTCCATGTGGCGACATAATCCAGACCTTGATCCACCGTCAAATCCCTACTACGTATCAGGACTCTCTTTGTACCAATGACAGCAAGGGGAGACTTCGCAGCAATTCCTGCCATAGTCAAGCACAAAATTCATCATGATATGAATGCTAGCCATTTTTTTGTTTTTCCCCGTGTATCGACTTCTACATTCAAAGTAGATTAAGTGGTAAACTACTTTCGAAAACCAAAAAGATCTCAATTTCTTCATTCTCCAACATTTAATTATGAAGATAGAGTAAATTATAGAACATAAAAAACTGAATGAATACAAGGCATATGACGCTGAATCGTTGGTCAAGTTCATAAAGCAACCATTTTGACAGCACTACACACACACACACATACTCATCAAAAACAAAAAGAAGAAAAATTAAAGTCTGCAAGGAAAATTTTCTACCTTGAGCAGCATGATCCATGCGCCCCACCCCCAAAACACACATTGTGTAGCATAATAGCAAAATTATATTGATGTATGTCCAAAAACACAAAACATAATAGCAAAACTATGAATTTCAAATATATTAGTCTTAGTGTGTCAAACATGGTCATTAAATTGAGAACCCCACATTTAATCAATAAATGTTTATTCTCTTCTACAATTAAAAACTGGTATACTTCTAAAGACACTCTACAGGCACTCTTGACCCTTTTCTTCTTTTTGGATGACCTCACATTTTATGTGATCCTCGGACTCACACCCTTGTCACAAGCCTGTGACTTGGACATTACCAATTGGGTCCTGGTTGGCATAGAAAAAAATTTCTTCTAGTAAAATGAAAAGAATATGCATGACAATAGACAGGCATAATATACTCTTAGAAGACTTGTCAAAAATATTAAAGTCGCCAACAAACAAATATAGAGTATTGGTAATAATGGATACTTTGTTTGAGAATTTATCTATTAATATTAATTGGAAAAAAAAAATGATAGAGATGTTAGTTATTAGAAGACACGGCTAACTGTCTGACTTTCATATTACCATGGAGGAGTCAGTAAGTCAAAAGTTTGAATTAGCAATTATTCGATCCTGGACTTTTCCAATACAACCAAATATGCAAAAATAGTTGACAATCTTACTTCAACTTGTTAAGCAAAGTAAATTTCCTGATGTAGAGGGGATAGGAATATGCCATGATAAAGATTTATCTAGGATATTTTGGCGACTTTCCGAAAGGATCAAGCTCAACAATTAACTTCCTAAATACTTTCCCAAATTCTTTTGCAAGAACCCCTCATTTCATGAGAGTCTGTTTGCTACACAACCTTTTCCAGCTCACCAAAACAAGGAAAGGGGAAATATGCTACTTCATTTATGGGGTCTCAGATATCTTTCTTCAGCAATGTTAGTTGTACCAAAATTACCAGAGGGTTGAAGAATCAGTCTAATATTTTATGGCCACATCAGCACCATAAAATATAGGTTCACATAATATCAAACAAAGCAACCTGTTATGGCACTTGAGATGTCTCTTACATCCATCCCCAAGCCATTAAACGACAAAGCAAGCAAGCAGTGTGGTAATATACACCAGCAAGGTATTTTTATGTATTAAGCAACACAGTTCTCTCTAGTTTAGAATGTCTTAGACACAGAAGCAGCTACATTCAAGTTGCTCAGCTATATCACATAGTGACATACACATTGGGTGGCTTTGTCGTACAAAAAATTAACTTCTTTCTAATAAATTGCAATATTCCAAATACTAGTCTAAGCAACTAACAAACATGATATGAATTATAAAACAATGAAAGATGCATTTTTAATTAAAAGAAACATCACGTTGTCTAAAAGAAGAGAATGACAAGTAATTACAGCAATTTTTTTAGCAATGAGTTACACTTGCAAACCTTAATTACGAAAATAATATGAATATTAAATTTGTACATGAATTGAGACTGATGTGAACAACTAGATAATAAAATTCCAAGGCTCATGGTCAACATAATCTAATACATTATTCTCCACCAGTATTCAAACGCAAGCTTGATATGCATTCTTTTTTATATGATGTATCTTTTCAATTTATTAACCGAGACAGAGGTTTCAAGGATGTAATCACAGAGATTCATCTTTGTCATCGAAATGCCAGGCTTTAATTCAACATGGCAGAAGACCTTGGCTGCTAAAGCCATAACAAAACCCAAGTCAAAATCCATTCACAAAATCCTAAAGACGGCCAAATTATTTTTGTTCTTGGAAATTCAGTAAAGAACTAATTACATTATCTTCTACTTCATCCATCCATATTGCAACAAAATAATATTATGTCATATTAGCAGAGTTATAAAAGACAACATTACCCTCAGCAATTGCCGCAACTCCATCCTCCATAGCTTCCTTGGAATCGAAAACCTGAGTTACCAAACCCAACTGCTTGGCCTCTAAACCCAAAAACCTCCGAGCCGTCAAAGACAACTCCATTGCGTTCCCGAACCCAACAATAGACGGAAGCCTCTGGAGCGACCCGAGATCAGCCGTGATCGCCAAGTCCACTTCTTTCACAGAAAAAAAGGCATTCTCGGTGCAATACCTTATATCACACGCTGTAACTATATCAACCCCTCCTCCAATGCACGCCCCATGAACAATAGCGATAACCGGCTTTCTGCAGTCCTCAATCGCCGTAAGTGAGCGTTGCATGACCTTTATCTCCCGCCGAAGCTTCTCTCCAGTGCGTCCGGCGTCGTTGGAGACGGTATCATTGGACATGGACTTAACAGTTTGGAGATCGATGCCGGTGCAAAAGTGGGGACCTGAGCCAGCGAGAATGATGACGGCGACGTTAGGATTTTGGTCGAGAGAGGATAGAGCTTCCGGGAACTCGAGGAAGAAGTCAAGTGAGAGGGCGTTGCCACGTGAGGGGCGATTGAGATAGACGTAGAAAACTCGGGAGTTTGGGGATTTTTGCTTGATTTCGAGGGATTTGTATTTTCCTTCCATTTTCTTTTCTTGGGATATTGGTTTTCCAGTGAACGGAGAGAATAATGAATTGGAGTTGGGGGAGATCGATCTGCATCTGAAGGTGTGGCCCAACTCTACCTATATTTTGGTGGATTATGAATTGGCCCAAATCTACCTATATCAACATCTAATCGATGAAAAAATCTTTATCACGCAATTAAAAATAAATAAAAATGTATCAATTTAATTCACTTATTTCTTGAGAAAAATAAAATTCTCAAATGATTTGTAAACATGCTAGCGGGCCTAGACTAGAGAATGGGATTAAGAAATAATCTTGTCAAAAAGGTCCTACCGGGAGTCGAACCCAGGTCGCTGGATTCAAAGTCCAGAGTGCTAACCACTACACCATAGAACCTGTTCGGTGCTACATTGTATACTCTTTTCCTTTTCGTCAAAAGACTACACTCGTTCAAAAATCAGATTTCAATCCCTACCCAACTCTTTTCGCTGCACCAAACCTTGCATTCTTCAGAACAAGCATTTTTTTAAATTAATTTACCGAAAACAAGTTCGACTTACTTTTAAATTTATTAAAATACTTTCAATAGATTAAGCTTTGTTGTTGTAATAACAATTCCTATAGTTTTATCTCACGTTATTAATCATTTTTATGGTATTTACACACAATCATCTATGCCTACTAGTTTTCTTTACCATGTTTTAGGATCTAGGACGCATAGAATTAAGCACTTGTTAGAACCTTATACTACACAGTTTCATTTAAGGTATGTTTGATTGTAAACATAAAACTTGTATGAAAAGAAAATAAGTTCTAGGTAATGGAATTGTTCAGAACTTATTTGCATGAAAATTATTAATTAAATGTGTTTGATGGATTTAATTTTCAACTTAGAAAATGTTATACTTGTCCAGATAGATGCGAGAGAGAGAAGAGTGAATTGTTTGAAAAATAAAAATATACATCTCCTTAAAAAATTGTTTTCCTTGTTTTTTAAGAAAATATGGTCATATGATTAACTTTTGAAAAATGTCGTCTATGGAAAAAATTTCGGTCAAACACCCAAAAAGTAGGAATTCAGATAGAAAAATGACATTTTTTAATGAAAAATAAAGTTAATCAAACTCTCTTAATTCTTGTTTGGGAGAGGTTATTTGTAGTGAAAAATAATTTTTTCGAACATGCATGGTTAAAAAGTATAGAAAAATTATGAATTTACTTGTAAAATTATTTTATTAGAAAATATGATGTTAAAAAGGAGTTCGGAAAAAAATAATTTTAAAACGAATAGTGACGGAACTTAATCTCAAGACATTTGACATCTTTATGGTGTGTTTGATGGATATTATTGAAAAACAACGTATTTTAAATAGTAATATAATGAGAAATATGTGATTAAAAAGTAAGAAAAAATTATTGATGTGATACAAAATATTATTTTATTAAAAAATATGTGATTGAAAATGAATTTTGAAAGAACGTATATCAAAACCACTTTGAATATGTAATTTAAAAGTTTAAATTTTAAGTAAGAACAAATGTACATTATTAAAATATTATTTTTAAGCATCTTGAGCCTATGTTCAATCGATATGACGTTGGAATAATCCACACCATGCTCCCAAGAAATCTCGAACAAAGGGAAAAAAACAAAAACTAATTAAAATTTTACATATCATATTTTCGAGTTCGGCCTATTTGGCATACTCTTTTGACAATCATAATTACGATAAAATGGAGTTTGAATAGTACTTTTTTGGAAAATATATAGTAAAAATAGGAATTCTTTTTTTTTTTTTGAATTTATGTGTATAATATTTTTATTTTGTGAATGCATAATTGAAAATAAGCATGTAAAAAAAAATTTGAAATAATAATTGTCAAATAGGGATTTAATAATCTTATCGAAAACTTATTTCAACATCAGTAAATGCTATGTGATAGTGGCCTGTACTCACGAGAATGAGGAGATATAGTCACCCCAAAGAAAAAAGAAAGGTACTGAAAGTCAGCAACAAAACAAAGTTCCAACTATACATCAGATAAATTCCAAAATCCTACTATTGAACCTTCTATTCCACGCTCCAAAAAGCAAAAAGCAACAAACCTTTCTGATTAAATCCTATTACCCGTGAATAAAATAGTTCCCCTTTGGCTCTATCCACTCCAAACTCACCACACAATATGCCAAAAAATTGCCTTCACATCACATGCCTTTGTTTTGTATAAATTCTTATAGGGATATACCAAATTCTGATTACAGTTAGCATTTAGTCCACTCACGGATTCATTATGATGCATATACAACCCAATCCTCAAGCTATATAGTACAGTTTCTTGTGTAGAACCTTGTCCTCTCTATACTTCTACCATGGATCCAGTTTTTATCTTTCTTCTTGCAATTTTATTCACTTTTCCCTATCTTATACGAGCCGAGCCTCAAAATCCGACCTCGCATATTACTGTAATAGGTTCTATATATTGTGACGTATGTTATGACAACACATTTAGTAGATATAGCTACTTCTTGCCAGGTAAGAAACACTAACTTTCTAGACATATTTGATGTATAATATTAGACGGTACAACCTCACCAAATAAGCTAATACAAAATATATTTCATACTAATTGGTGTGGTTATTGACTGTGCTTATCAGGTGTGGATGTTCATGTGCAGTGCAAATTCAAGGCAAAATCACCAAGAACTACAGAACAAATTGCTTTCTCAGTTAACAGAACCACAAATAAATTTGGAACGTACAAGTTGGATATACCGTCTGTTGATGGTATTGATTGTGCTGAAGAGGGGTCAATTCAAACATTCTGTCAAGCGAGCTTGATAAGAAGCTCGATTTCTGCTTGTAATGTTCCTGGTTTAAAGAGTACGTCTACTGAAATAACAGTTAAATCAAGACAGAAAAATGTGTGCACTTACACATTAGGTGCCTTGAGTTATACACCAAGGACAAGAAATGTCACCTTGTGTGGGAATCGTAAAGTGGACACTTCAGATTCTTTCAATTCTTCCAAGTTTTTCCTTCCATTAATACCTCCATACAGTTTCGTTTGGCCTCCCCTACCTCAGCTGCCTCCGTTTCCTCAATTTCCTCCACTACCTCAATTGCCTCCATTGCCTCAATTTCCACCGCTTCCTCAGCTACCACCATTGCCTCAATTTCCACCGCTTCCTCGACTGCCACCACTGCCTCAATTTCCACCGCTGCCTCCGCTACCTCAATTGCCACCTTTCACGTCATTACCATTTCCAAAACCACCGTCTTTGCCTTTTCCATTCCCGCCTCTTCCTCCTTTCACCCCAACACCCACACGGCTTTCTTCTCCCCCTCCTCCTATGTTTAACTTAGGCGACCCGAGAACCTGGATCCCCAATAATCCCTTACTTTCACCCCCTCCTCCAGAATTTAATCTTGGAGATCCAAGAACTTGGATACCTAAAAATCCTCTATTATCATCTCCTCCACCACCAACCTTTAATTTCCAAGATCCAAGAACCTGGTTACCACATATCCCCACTTCTCCCCCCACAAATCCAAATAGCCATATCCCATAGTGTGATCTTTACTATTTAAATTTTCCATTTATCTCTCTGCGTATCTCGTGTCAGTTATTATCTGCAAAACAAAGAAACAAAGTATACAGTAATTTTCGATTTGTTTTTTCATTTTTATTCATCAGAAAACATATGAACGGCAGACATCAAGTCCCATTCTATTCTTGCACAGCAATCAGATTTGATCCCTCCAGTATTTCGGGATAACGAGCAAGGAATCGGTGCAGAAAAGCTTGCTTAGATCTTTGTTTTCTTCTGTTGTGTGAAATATAGCCAAAGATGTAACATTACTGAACCAAACCTGTATGTTTGAGCCAGCAGGCTTTTATTTTATTTTTGTTGAATAATGTACAGAATTATACTGCAACTGATCATTCGTTTTTGCATATCAGATCATTCATTTCACCGAATTCTTTCTTATAGAGAAAGATAAACATAAGCCAAAGTCCGATGCAAGAGTCAAAACCAAGTAAAATCTTACTCGAATGGAACAATTAACTTCGTACTGCTAAAGACTGTAATAAAAACCTATGATTCAAGACGATGTTCATATTCCTCTGCCATCAAAGCATTAAAGCAAGATCCTCCTTTTGTAGCTTGTAACAACTTGATTAAATGTAAAATTTACATGACCGTCAAGCGAGGAATAAGTTTTGAAAATGATATCCATACCAGCATGTTAAAATTTTAGTTGTTCAATGTAAGATTTTTCCTTTGTTTAGCGGCTTAATTAGTAAATTTTGAATGGTATCATAAGCATTCTACAGTAAGAAGAGAAACTTCATGAAACAATTAATAAATTATAACTGATTCAAACAACAAAACGAAACAAACTATAACTGCAACGGCAACAATTAGAAGAAATTGGGCCTTTTCTTCTAAATAACGAGTGGTGTCAAATTGGGCAAGTCTGATATGGCCCACCCGGGATCGGCCGGAAAAAATGAACCATAAACCGGCCCATAAGTATTCATTCTTTTTCATAAGTAAGTACTAGTCATCTGTCATTTTTAAGGTAATATTAGCATGTAAGCAAAATAGATTTATACCTCTTTTTCCTATGATGACTTCTTTTAAACATTTAATGCATAAAATAGCACTATTTCATCAATTGGCTTACCCAAAATTCAGAATTACCCAAAAGATAATGAGAGGATAGGATTGTGCATGGCATATTCATTGCATACAAGACTATTTTTACTAAATAAACAATGTGAAGAAGCTGATAAAATGTACTTGTCTCGTTCATAATCATTGTAAGCCACCAATCGATGGAACCCCATCTAATATAAGGAAAACCGCAAATAATGAAAAGAAATCAAGCGTGAAACTAATTAGCAATGCCTCGGTACTTTATACTGATAAATGAAAAGAACTTGTGTATATTTACCCACACAGGTTAATGGAACCATTTGTTCATGAAGATTATGCTTAGACTATTGAATCTCCCTCTTGAGAAACGTCGAGAAGCCGTCTCCAATTTGTACCCATTTTCAGCAACAAATTCATCATAACTGATTCTGCTAGCTATGAGTTGAAATTTTGTAATCCAACCTTCAGTTGAAATAATACCATCATTGTCAGTGTCTATCTTAGCAAACATCTCTTTTATGTCTTCAAATTCTTCGTTGGGGAAGAAATCAACAATTACCTAATCATAGAAACAGAAGCTCAAATATTTTTCTGAAACATTTTCACTGGAGAAAATAACAAAAGAAACTGTAATGATAAACCAACCAACCCTTAAAGCCTTCTTCCTCTTGGACCTATTCATCAACGAGAATTGCTTGAATCTTGACTTGACAACATCTCCAAGAGTAACATTTGGAGCCTATCTTTGCAATTTGAAGTCATGTTCTTTTAAAAGAAACAGTTAATCATTAGGACAAGCATAAGAAAAACCAATCATATATGCTTCAAATATGATCTAAATTTAAGGGCATCTTAAATCTCAAGGAAATCTTCATCAATATCATTGTTAAAACAAACAACTATTTGGGGTTCCTTGCTGTGTCCAGCAATAACAGTTTGAAGCAGTATACTCAATAACCAACTGTAGAGTAATTTTCTTTTTACCCTCAAATGTTTTCCTTTGTTGATACTGTAAATTTAATTTAGAATAGTGACCTAACTAAGAGGTTCCGTCTGTAGGATATATTGGACTTAGCTTTCCCATGATCAAATCTATACAAGATTGCATCATGAGATAAATTTATAGATACATTTTTTTCTTTATCAATTACCAAGAAAACAGAAACCACATATCTAAAAATTGACATCATCAGTGTACCTAAAAACTATTACCCATCATCTGATATTATCTAGCACAGCATCTACTCTACTCAATCTGATATTGCAAAAATCATTCTTTTCCTTGTGGAGCATGGTTCTCATGGCCAACTTATTTGATAGTTATTGTAATCAATTAATAACAAGATAGACACTTTGTGTTGAATGATGAACTTTTTTAATTATTAGGTATTTTTAAGTTTTCTTCGAATCTGAATTACTAATAAGCGGAATCAATTATACATGCATAATGGGACACAAATCAAGATCAAAAGAATTATGTTGACAAATAGTAAAATGATAACTTAAAATAGAAAGTATTTCAAGATTCAGTAAAGAAGGTAACCAAAAAAAAAGAACACTAAAGTCCCAAGAAATATGTAAATTGCACAAAGCACGAAATAGAAGATTAGAGAATGGTGGTTGTCCGAACAAAACTGATTTAAAGCATAATGAAAAAGGATTTTATATTCCTCAAATAAATCAGCAAACGGAACAATACTTCACCCAGAACTTATTTTGTAGTGAGTCGAAGCTTAGAATGTGGCTCCAACTTTTGTCGTACAAGACTCTTGACACTTTCTGAAATGCTTGGCCATGGTTCCCTTTCAAAGTCTATTTCCCTAGTATAATGGCATGAGCAACACCTTGTAATGATTTAATCATGGTTGCAATCATGATTTAAAAAAGGAATAATTTTGTCCTCTTCTTCGCCATGTTGACCAAGTCCCTACCACATCTGTGAGAAAATTCTACTGCATACATCAATCCAGTCTGCAAATAATGTAATTACAAACAGGATTTCATGAGCGCCACTCCTTGAAATATATGGATAAATGATAGAGCTCCCACAAGGAAAATAACTTACAGGGCTAAAAAGAGTAGATACACGAGAAATAGTTGTTCTTTAAGTAGTTCCAAGATAAAGGACACGAGCACCAGGTCTATAAACAAATAAATAGACCAGAAAATAAATTGTGTAGATAAGATTACTGGACATATAAAATGCATCAACATTAATAATAAAAATACGCATCTTATCAAGGTAAGAGATACAAATAAATAATGGAATAGTAAAAACCACAGACTTACAATCCAAATATCATTGACTCCGCCAAGAATGGCAGCTGCCAATTTCGAGCGAAAAGGATTCCATACTTTGTATTCAATCTTTGTTACATCTTCATTCTGTCCAATTAAATAAAATACATAAATTAACACCAAAAAATAAAAACAGCTAAAATCATGGAAAGTAATAACTCTTTGAAAAGACAAGTAGACAACCAGATGCATTTAACTATATAATAAGCCAAAACCAAATGTTGACTAATGGTGAAGGGTAACTTATGCAATTTTGCTAGAGGGCAAATAGGACAAGGTGTTTTGATATTAGCATCCTTAGGTACATGATCAAAATTCAAAAGATCTAGTCTAGAGTCTAAGGGGTGTCCTAATCTGTAGTGCCAAATGTCAGTGTCTTCTTGGTTGTTGATAACATAAGCTAATTTGGTCGGTTTGTTGGTTAGAAAAGGTTAGGCATCACTCAAAGCTGTAGAAGTGACTTCATTTTGTAGTAGATGGTATAACCCATACCTTACTTCACCCATTCGAGCCATTTTCCAAGTGGTAGTCCTGTACAAAACAAGTTTTAGGAAAGAAAATGAGGCAACGGTGTGAAGCTTGTGATAATTTTCTAGCAGATATCAGATTGAAAGAGAAAGACGGTACACATAAAACATCATGTAAGATTAGTGTTTCAGTTACTTTGACTGTTATGTGTGACACTAACAAAATTCCCATTTGGTAGAGCAACATAGTGATTAATTTTTACCTTGGTGGTGAAAAAGTTTGGGGAACAAATCATATGATCTGTTGCCCCATTGTCCACAATCCAAGCGATATCAGAAATATTTTTTGATTTTGTACTGCACGTAGAGATACAAAGAGAAATACCATATATTTTTGGAATATCAACCTCACTTGAAGAAGAAGAAGAAGAAGAAGAAGAAGAAGAAGGTATACAAGTTTTCACTTGGTTGGCTGAGAATGTGTAAAGCTGGTCGTTTTGTGGTTTGAGAAAGGTCATCAGATGAGTATATCAGCTGAGCATATTGCTCTTGAGTTAAAAGACATTTTGGTGTTGTTACTGAGCTGCTCCTGTCCAGACTGACTAAGAGTGACCAATTGATTGGTAGAAGGTCTAGTGGCTCTAGTCTTTCCATAGAACTTGTTCCCCAGTGGATAGCCATGTAATTTGAAGCTTTTGTCGACTGTGTGCCCAGACATATTACAATAATTGCACATTGGTTTATCAGGATTGGCTTTGAAACCTCTCTCAAGGGAATGTCCAGCCATTTTGCAAAAGGTGCATTAATATTTTCTCTGAGACGTCATATTTTGTTTTCCTACATCTCTAGCAGCTACCTTTGCCATAAGTGCCATAATATCATTAGCAGGAATAGCAAAAAAAATTTATCTTCTCTTTTCTTCTTGTTGAATAATGGAATACACCTCATTAAGACTCGACAAAGGTTTGATCAGAAGGATTTGAGCCTTAAGGCCTTTGTATGAGTCGTTAAGTCCCATCAAAAATTTCATCACCCAATCATTCTCATGATTGTTAACTATTGTCTTCAGTCCCCACAAGTACAGTTAGGAATACATTCATAATTCAACAACTTATCAAGAATAGCTTTGAGTTTTGAGAAGTACATACCCACAGAGTCTTGATTCTGTTATAGACTCACAATACCTTACTTGATCTCATAAATTCTGGGTATTTTGTTGTGCAAGTCGTTGCTCACGTTCCAGCCACACCTGGTGAGCCGTTTCAGCATAGAGTGGGCTAGACTTCATATCCATAGACATGGTGTTTTGCAACCAGGAATTGACAATATCATTGTAGTGGAACCAATGATCCATCAATGGACTGTTTGCATCAATGGGCCATCTATGAATTAGCCTAACTTGCTCTCGATTCGGAGAGCAGCTCTCCTCATTGATCTTACCCTGGAATGATAGTTGCTGGAATCCAACATTTGAGTAACAAACAATGCTCCAGGACTATCATTACTACCAATAAAATATGGACTATATGGCTGGGATGGATCAACAGAGTTTGGATTTGGATGTAGGTTTTTTTTTTTTTATTTGAGTTGGTAGAATCCTCTTGTTCTGGATTTGGAGGTAGGTTTTGATTTTGATTTGAGTTGGTAGAATCCTCTTGAGTCATGGTGGCTGTGATACTATATAAGAAAAATCAATAAAATTAGAATAACCAGAGAGAAGAAATCAAGCTGGGAGAAATTGGTTCATTGAATTTTCATTGTTTCAAAAATACAAATAAGTGGTGAGCTTTTATAGAATGTTCAGGAAAAAATAAAAATATCTGTAACAAACTCTATACAAGCTGGACAAAAACTGTATAACCAAAAAAAATTCTTCCACCCATAACTAAATTGGAGCCTAATGTTCATTTGCTCATTTTATAGTTTTAATTCATAAATTTTTAGCCATTCAAGAATATTAAGTAACTTAGGCCCTGTTTGATAGGCCAAATTTTTCACGGAAGGTGGAAATTATCCCATCATTTTCCATTTTTTAGCATGTTTGATAATATATATTTTCTTGGCAATTGATTTTCTCATTTTCGGTTACATGACCCTTTATTCCACAAAAAATGAGAAATTGAAATTTTCATGGGTGAGCTCATTTTTTGTTTTCTTGGCAATTGAAACAAATCCATACTTTCCCTCTCTTTCTTCTCATGCCAAACCCTATTCAATTTTAAATCATTCTTTCATCTTCTCCGCATTGGTTGGTGGTTACTTCAAGATTAGGAAAATTCTTACAAAAGGCTAACCAATAGTTGGAAAACAAAATACAATTTTCATGGAAAACAAAGCCAATAAAACACCAAAAGATGGAAAATTTCAACATTTTTCAGGTAGAAAACTATATCAATCAAACACAATTCCTAGTAAAACAAGTTCTAGACAATTCAATTCCCTAAAATTCGTTTTCTTTCCGTCCAAATTTCATTCTTGCAATCAAACAGATATTTATTGTTTTAATAGTTACTACTGTGTTATCAGTTATGGAATCTCATGATTTTTCTACTGATAATATTAATTTACATGATATTCGCTCTCCAATAAATCTTGATGATGAAACTCCAAAAATTGGATCATCTATCCAGCGAAAAAAAAGAAGAAAACAAACATCAGACAAGTGTGACAAATTTTTACAATTGATTCAGAAAGAGAAAAAGCAGTGTGTAAAATTTGTTCAAAGAATACCTTTGGACAGTGATCAAGGCACCGACACAAAAAAATCTCATTTTAAGGAAGCCAAAAATTTAGATGCTAAGCAAACTCAAATTATTTCTTTTAAATCTCCTTGTGGATTAACTCGAACCTGTCTCGTGAAAAAAAAAAAATTAGTTAACAGGAAATTTTTGAAAAAAAAAATTAAAAAAATTAAACGGGATAGGAAAAAGGGCAAGCCCGCGCCCGAAACCCGTCCTTCCCTGTCTAAGGTGGGGCAGGGCGGGGGCGGTGGGGAAGTGGCAGGACGGACCCCTCCCCGAATCCGCCCCGTTGCCATCTCTAAATATGGAAATGATAAAAGTGTTTGTTCATCTACGAGTTCTGCAACATATTCTAAAGGTAAATATTCTTTTTATTTTGAGATAGCTAAGAAACATTATAGTGTGTATAGTTGTAACATTGGTGTGATGTTGAATTAGAAAGATATTCCTAATTTGATTACTACAGTTTAATTTTGAAGGATGAAGTATTAAATTTAGATATCTTAAACTGGTGGAAAACAAATATCCAATAATATCAAAAATGACAAGAGATATACTAACAGTTCCGAGATCAACAGTGGCATCCGAGTTTTTTTTTATTGGAAGTGGTAGGGTATTGGATGAAAGGAGGTCAAGATTCAAAGAAAGCAAATTGGAAGCTCTTATATTTGTGAAAAATTGGATATTCGGAGCTAAGAGAATACATGATAAAATGATTGACAACATCACTGAAGACTTCAAAAACCTTAAAAAAGAAGTTGTAGAAGATTAATTGGCAAACATGGAATAATTAAAGCAACTGAATTATAGTTAAGTAGGTGTTAACCTAGTTGGGATGAACTTGACGTATGTATACATAAATGATTAATAGTTATGTGCCACCTAATTGAGAGATACTTAAACTATAATCACTCAATTGTAAAGAATTATTGTGTTTCTTTAGAAGTTAGAAACAAACATCGGAGCAAATTAATTTAATTTTTTATATATGTGTCCAACTACCGACTCTTCCCTTTGAATTTTTTTATTAATACGTACAATATGATTAATTAGAACTTGATATATAAATGTAATTGAGGAAAAAAAGTCAGCTATTTCTCACAAGTTAAAAAGGTAAAAAATTATAATTCAAACAAATTATAAAGTATCCTGCCGTTGGATTGGAGCTTGTGTTTCTTTAATTTGTGTAAGCTGTCAGCCACAATAATCTTAATTCTTAAATTAAGGCTATATAAGACAGCCTTAATTTAAGGATGTAAAAACGGATTGAGAATTTGAGGTCAAATTAAGCCTTTTCATTTGCAAAAATAGATTGAGAATTGGATAGGAGTCACTTGTAAGCGGTTCGATTCGATTTGAATCTTACTGAACCGATCCAGAGACCACCGGACAATTTTTTTTGTATCACGGGCGATCCCCCGTGTCAAAACAATTTTATTTGGGCCAGTTAAGACACAGCCCACTAATAAGAACTGTCCGGTCCAATAATTGTAACATGTCATTTCGGTCCACGACTTGGGCGGACCGGTTCGAAATGGCCCACTCATTTTGCATTGCTAAGAATTCGTTCTCTTAATTGAGAACTCGGCAGAATATGCTAACATAAGGATTGAGCTGATTATGAAAATTCTATTGAATGCATTTATCTTGTCTCTAGGATGAAAATAAATTTGAATCTTTAAAACAAGAATAGTGATGGCACGTGCTTTGCAC
>CAIGRQ010135959.1:0-13936 GCA_903798375.1 Fraxinus sp. D2006-0159 | reverse complement strand
TACACTAGAATTAAGTCTTATTCCCCGTGGGACGATACTCTCAACTCATCAATTCTATTACTTGTCAATGACCCCCGTACGCTTGCGGATTTTGTAGGAACAAATTAGAACTTCAATAATTAAGTTTATTGTGTTTATATTATATAAACACTTGATTTTATGAGGTATTAGAGTGAAATAAGGATTTTAGGTTTGACTTTTGTTATTTTAAACTCATTTTCTTCAATTTTTGTACAAAACTATCACCCTGGTGTTATTATTGAAATTTTGCCTAGAAAGTGTTGTTCCTGTCAATGATTTTGGTGACTCTTTTCAATATACTGAAACTGATGCCATATTCAATACTCTGAGATTTTAACGATGTTTTTGTGAAATCTTTTATTTTCAGATTTTAAGGGTTAATGAAATTAAATGATAAACATTGAAGTTTGGATTAAATCATCTATAGAGGTTATATATGTATAAGGTAATGATTTTAAGAAGTATGAGTAATATAATTTCTTATGTTATGTTTGGTGATTCGTCGGTCAATAATCAAAGACAGGAAAAGTTGGAAAAATAGTGATGCAAGAATAAATATTGAAGTTGCTGAGTTAAGTGGTAGATTTGTATTACTTTAATTGTCAGGTTTTAATTTGTGTAATTATATCGTTATTTCAAGTAGTGACATGAAAGTTTGGAAATACTGGTTAATTTATTCAGATTTCTATCCATTAATCAATGAGTGGAAAAACTTAAATATTTTTCAAGTATTGATAACCTAATTATATTATTGTACATTTTATGCAATTATGTGAATTTTTTGTCTAATATCATGATTAATGTGGAAATATTCTTTCATTATGATATATATGGAATTTCAAAGATTGTATATGGATTATTTGTGAATTGAAATGTGAGACATGTGATATTGAGATCGACCAAAAAAGTACTCGTGATTATATACTTCTTCTAGTTCACTGAGGGGCCTAGGTCGTGTTCTATACTATACTGAGGGGTCTTGGCCATGGATAAAGGGATCTTGACCGTGTACATATAGTTCACTGAAGGGCATTGGCCGTGTTCTAGAACTATTTATGATTAAGACTACTTCCGTTCACTAAGGGAGCCTGATGCTCATGTCGGGAGTGCTTAGCCTAAGGGACGGTCTATGCGCGTATGACATGATTACATATCTTAGTTAGAGGGTACATTTTCAGTAGATTTCCCGATACATTTGAGGTGATGAGATGATGGTATAGATTTCAGTCAATGATTATATAACGATTAAGATGTTATATTGTAAACTGTTAAATAATACGAACTCGATTTTCGATGAATATGTACTAACGACAAAGTATAATTCCACTCATTGACCTGTCAACTCATATTTTTTCACAAATTTCCTTTTAGAGGAAGTAATTGGTTCTTTATAGCTAGAGGAGCCTTATTCTTTCAAAGTGATAGCCACACGACATATTTAGTGACATGATGCATTTGATAAAGCACAAGTAATTATTTTGGGTCCATTGCATTATATTTTTCATAAGTATTTGATTTTGGAATATTTAGTAGTAATTCATAGTCAGTCTTGGTGGTGGATTTGACATTTAGTCAACATCTATCATCATCGCATGTCACGTTTCGGGCCCACTAGGGTGATCCGGGGCGGGTCGTGTCACGTAATGAAATTGTTTTTTAAATGGTATTTTTTATTTCCTATCGTTGGTTTTTTTCTAGTATTTTTTGGTCTGGTTCAACTGTTGACCGATTTAACAAACGCAATGTTTCAGTTTGAACATAGCTGCTTTTTGTTCAAGTTTGGAGGATTGTCTAAACAGTAGCGTATGTTCTGGAAAGGCTTGAAGGTTGTTCGAATGGCTATGAACGAATCTGTAAGTAGCATGCCCTGCTGTCGAATAATCACACTATTTTCAATGCAAACTTTTTCTACTTTGAATCTCTCTCTCTCTCTCTCTCTCTCTCTCTCTCTGATACTATTCTCGAAGTGAAAATACTTCATTGAGTTCATTAGAACTCTTGTAGATTGTTGTGTTACTTTCGTAGGAGGTGAAATTCATTCTATCCTAGGAAACTATTGTTAAACGTCTTAGCACCTTAGAAGGCAGTAAATTCGTTTTAAGGAAATATCGTGAAGTCGGTGAGCTCGAATTAACATTTTGATAATCTCGTTACACTTTTTAAATTACGTTACGATAATTGTGTCTGTGTATTATATTCAAATTTTTAGAATAAGGAATTTATACTCTAGAAACAACAATTTTAAAACGAATTTATTATTCTAATATATTCAGTTTCTACTCCTTCTTATTGTTTATCTTCTGATTATATTTTAGAAATAGCAACTTTCAATACTACACTCCATAATACAAAACTAAACTTGAGCAAAACTCAAGAAATTTAATATGTTAGATTTTAAATGTTAGCAACAAAAAATACTTTTTTATCTGACAACATTAAATTTGAAAAAATTTCTAAAAAAAGAATCACCTTCATACATCGAGAAAGAAATTGATGTTTAGAAATTGGATGCGGTTGATGCATGAAAGCATTCGAATTTTCTATGCAGAAATTATGTACTCAATGGATTGGACACCACATTATATAATGTGTGCTGCAACGTAAAGTTTGCTAAAGCATTGTGGGAATCTTTGGACACCAAGTATAAAATCGAAGATGTTGGCACGAAGAAATCCTTTTTCGGTCGATTTTTGAATTACAAAATGCTTTACAACAAGACTTCATATCCTAAGTTCAAGAATTTCGAATTATACCCAATGATATCCATGCCGGAGGAATGAAATTAAACGAATCATCTCAAGTTGCTGCACTGATTGAGAAATTACCGCATTCATAGAAAGGTTTCAAGAATTATCTAAAGCATAAGCGTAAAACAATAAAACTTGAAGATATCATTGTCCGGTTAAAAATAGAAGATGACAATCACAAACCTGAAAAGAGGAGTGGTTCATTTCATACGATGGAATCAAATGCTAACATTGTGGAAGGAGGTTCCAAGATTAACAAAAAGATGAAGCACAACGGTGAAGAGCAAATTGGTTCTTCAAAGACTCCTAAAAAGGTCAAAGGCAAGTGTTACAAGTGCGGTAAGGTAGAACATCGGTCCAAAGATTGTAGGAAGCCAAAGAATATCAAGGGAAAAATCCATTAAGCTAATGCAATAGAACATGACAACTTTTCTGATAAAGTGCAAGACATAAATCTTTCCGTGGTCATTTCTGAATGCAACTTAGTTGGAGATACTAAGAAATGGTGAGTGGATATTTGAGCTACTCATCATATATGCTCAAATCGCTGGATGATCTACAAAACGAAGAATTATGATGAACAACTCTATACGGAAAAATCTTCCAAAGGTAAAAGATATAGAAAGATAGTGCTGTAAATGACAATTGAAAATGAGCTCACTTTGAATGACGTTCTTCATGTGCCCGATATTTGAAAGAATTTGGTATCTAGTTCCCTGTTAAGCAAGAAAGAGTTTAAATTAGTATTTGTTTCGGACAAATGTGTACTTACAAAGAATGATATGTTTGTAGGAAAAGTTTACCTAAATGAGGGGTTCTTTAAGTTGAATGTAATGACTGTTGTACCTCCAACTATGAATAAAATTACATCTTCTTCTTACTTGTTTGAGTAATTTAATATTTAGTATAAATGATTAGGACATATAAATCATAATACTTTGCATAGACTAATCAAATTAGATTTATTACTAAAGTACGATTTAGATCATAATCACAAATGCGATATATGTGTAGAAGCCAACATAGCTCATTTACCATTTCGTTTTATCGAAAGAAGTACCAAATCCGTAGATTTAATTCACACAAATATATGTGACTTAAAGTTTATTCAAATTAGAGGCGGTTAAAAAAATACTTTATTACTTTTATCGATAATTGTACTTGATATTGCTAAGTGTATATACTCAAAAGTCAAGACAAAGCAATTGAAGTGTTTAAAAACTATAAGTTAGAAGTTTAAAATCAACTTAACAAAAAGATTAAGACAATAAGAAGTGATAGAGACAGTAAGTATGATTCTTTGTTTGAACAATTTTGTTTGAATATTTACACTTGACGATTAAGGAATTAGGAATGCTATTTAAATGTATTTTGGAAAAATGAGAATCAAACAAGGGGTTAATATGTATATATTACAATAAAAAATGCTATTAAAAATGATACATTATATTCAATTAATGCTCAAAATTATAACAAGAATGCTATCAAATTAAAAAAAAATTGTACGAAAAGAATGTTACAAATATTAAAGCGACGACGATAATAAAAATGCTATGTAAAAGATTTCTATAGCACTATATAATAATATTTAACTGAATTCGTTACATTTTCACATTTTATTAAATATGTCTTATGTTCATCACTCATTGGTTTTGATGTTATTTTCAAATAAAAGGTTTAGTATTCTTATTCATGCGTTCTTCAGAAACAGTTTTGCTGGTGTGAAATAGCCTCTGGAAATAAATATGAGTTCTTTTGCTCGTTCAACAATTTGTGCTCACACGCTTCATGCATTCGTCATTCACAATCAAGATCAAAATTATGGTTTCATATTAAAATTCTTCGTTGATAGCGACATGTGCTCGCACATGCGAGCTCCAAAAAACTACTATAGTAATGATCAAGTTTTCCGTCACTAAGTATGTGTTTGAGCCACACTATTTTGAAAGATTGTATTTTGGAATAGTAGATTGATGGAGAATGTGTGGCTGAAAAAGAAGAAAAAGTTATTGATGTGACGGAAAATATTATTATTTTATTGAAGAATGTGTAGTTGAAAATTAGTAGAAGATAAGATTGTATTTTGGAATAGTAGATTGATGGAAATGTTTAGTTGAAAAAGAAGGAAAAATTATTGATGAGATGAAAAATATTATTTTATTGAAGAATGTGTAGTAGAAAATGAGTAAGAGAATGAAAATGAAAATTTTAATGTGGCTCAAATGTTAAGTCAAATGGATATTTTCACCACTATTTCTGCAAAATTAATTGATACACCCAAGTTATGTTGATATGGCGTCACAAAAAAATTCTTTAGGTTTGATGATTGATAGGTATGAAATGAACTAGCCGTAATTTTTTTCTCTAGTCAAGGTCTAGATAAATATTAAAAATTAAATTTCGACTTGAGAATTTCTCTACATTCTTCTCATATTTAATTACCACAACTATCAACTTTATGACCGCCTATAGATTTATTGTTGATTTAAAAATCACAAAGCTCTACGTCTTAATTTGTTTTCTTCCATGGAAGGAGCCACCAAATTTTACTCCTCAAATTCTACTCAGGGTTGGACCCGTCAGGTAGTTGAAAAACATGGGATACAATGGGCAAATTGATACAAGGAATCTACCTTTCATTGGGACCGAAAATAGAAGTGTTATATTCCAGCTGTGACGTGACTCCATGGTCAATAATCTGCCTTGTGTTTATTGGTATGTCTGCCAAATAAAACAATATTAAGAAGAATTTGTAAGAAAAAAGTAGATATTATTTTTAAATAATTCCATCCATATTCAAAGACCATGTAAGACCTGCTGAATCAACAAATTTTTATTCTTAATTCTTATACATATTTATTTTTCTATGCAGATTTAGATGTGATTTTGTTTTTATTTTAAGAAAATTAAAGACACATATACATCATTATTGGGATGTCACCATATGGCATATGTGATGACACGTTCATACATATGCATTGAAGATGCTCTAAATAAATATCCGATAAATTAGCCTTTAAATAATAAAAAGTTCAGTTCCAATTTTTTTTTTTAAAAAGCGCAAATGAGCATCAAGTAAATTATTAAAAGGATAATTAACACATAATGTCTCTACATTTTACTATTATAGCGAAAAACATCCTTTCCTTTCAAATTTTTTGGCATTTTCACCGTTAGTTATATCTTTGATTGCGCAAACCATCATTTTTATCCATTTTCATCAAATTTTTCAATAAAGAGCTGTGAAATGATGAATAACTTTCTTATATAAAGGGAATTAAAAAAAAAAACAAGAAAACTAAGAAAAACTAATTTTTAAAATAATTTATTTGGGTCTCGTTTGCACTTTTTCATTTTTTAAAATTTTTTATTATGTTTTAAATAAATTTAATTGGCACTTTTTACACTTTAAAAAAAAATCTATTTTTTAAAATAACTTATTTAAGGCTTGTTTGCACTTTTTTTTTAAAAAAAAAAAAAAAACTAATTTCTAATTTTTTTTAATAATTTATTTAGGGCTTTTTGTACTTTAAAAAAAATCTAATTTTTTTAATAATCTATTTGGGACTCGTTTGCACCTTTTAAAAAAAGAGACTATGGTGGCAATTAATTCTTTAACTTTTTTATTTAAATATGATGATATATTCATCATTTCACATCTCTTTATTGAGAAATTAGATAAAAATAAATATAAATGATGGTCTACGCAATTAAATGTGTAATTAAGAATGAAAATATCAAAAAAGAAATGTATGAACATTTTTCGCAATAATAGTAAAAGGTAGAGACATTATGTGCTAATTACTCTTCGAATAATTTATTTGAGACTCATTTGCTCTTTTTAAAAAAAGTTTTAGGACTATGATTGCAATTCACTTTTTCTTTTTCTTTTTGTATTATTTAAAGAGAAGTATATATTCTTTATTTCATAATTTTTAATTGAAAAAATAGAAGAAAATGACTTTTTACGCAATGAAATATAAAAATAAGGGTGAAAATGTCAAAAATTGAAAGGTAGGGATGTTTTCCATAATAGTAGTGAAATGTGGGAACGTTATGTGATATTTACCCATTTGTTGCCCCTATGCTTTCTATTATTTTCTCTAAACAATTTAACCAAGAACAACTGTTAATGTGTACTCTTAACTCCATAACTTTAAATGCATTTTCTTGATTTGAGCGGGTTCTTATATTAGATCTTGAATTCCAAAAGTTCTCTTTAATTCTTCATACTTCCAACTTTCGTATTTCATATGGCGTCCTCTAAAAATTTGAATATCAGAGTAGATTTTCAAATAATGTACATTGTGGACATCACAAGGACCGAACCAGTGTTCTCTACCATTTTCTACACTATCTTGCCTCCAAGATACCAACTTTTATGTATTCATTTTCTTCTTAAGCATTTTATGTACTTTATTATACTACAGAGATCACGTAGAAACTTCGAGCATAGACTTCAAAATCTTGTGTTCGACTTGTCTTCATGGATGAACAAGGCAGACAACAATAAAAGTTGTTATTGAATCCTAAATGAGGCCCCATTTCTCTCCTCCGCTATCTCTCAGCCCAGCATCGCCACCCAAACCAAGTACCAACACCATCCATCACCCAAATCTGCATGATGTGGATGCAAAAATTAGCCACGCCTCACCTTGGGATATTGGAACCAAGAAAGTAGAGTTGTGGTGTAAATTTCACAAAATTTTAATTGTGAGGGCAAAATTGAAAATTATAAGGAATTCTTTTGAAGATCTTGTGTAAAATCTATTGCAAAACCTTGGATTTCAAATTTAGTGTGGGGGCAGCTGATCACACTGTAGATCCGCCCATGGCCTCAACAAATCTAAAACTCACTCACGGATGATCATGTACTCCTTTTTTTTCATTTTTTTTTATTTTCCCGAACTCGGTGTTACGGTGGTAGCGTGGCATATATATCTTAAAGTGGCGGCATAGTATAAAGATCTTAATCAACTCTCTTTTTATCTAAGTTTTATCCCCGAACACGGTGCTATGGTGGTGAACTATGGTGAATAGAATGGTGGTGGTGGTGGTAGTGGTGGTGATGACGACGATGATGTCAGGTTCAGTACTCCAGGTTGTAGTGTAGCCGTGCAGGTGATTGTGATTTATTTTGAGTCAAAATCGAATGGAATCGGTTTAATATAGACCCTTAAACAGTTCCGTTTTCAGTTTGAGATTTGACCCAAATCGAAAAGTCAGTTCGGTGGTTGGGTTATGTCCCAATTCGACTTGTGACAACCTCTAAGTGGGAGTGTACGAGAGAATTCTTGACCTCGGCACTGAAAACAATAATTCCTAACCAACTGAAACAAGAAGAACGTTATATTTTTATATTAATATTGTAGCATAAATCATATTTGGGCACCATTCTCAACAAGGGAACTGCAAATGACAAAGATTTCAACACTGGAAACGTATTTGGCTTTTTCCATCGGAAAAGATTAGGACAACTATATGAAATAGAGAGAGGAAAAACAAACAACCGGAATCAGCCCTATGAAGTTCCATTTTAAATCATGAAGGCTAAACAAGCCTGAAGATTTAGAAATTGAAACTGACAAATATGACGAATGATAGGAGAGGCAAAGAGAGTAAAAAATATATGAAGATTCATACTTTGTACTCTTTCAAGTTCTGCCATTTTTTTTTTATCTCTGGTTTAGATTATTTGTTTGTCGAATTAGGGTTTTGAAAGTCATGAAACGAGATTAACCAAGAATTAAACAGCAGTTCGTTTAAGTGTCAGTAGCTTGTAGCATTTTTCCATGGAAGTATCTATAAGCATAAGACCCTGGAAATTCTAATCAGTAAATGCCGTGCAACACCATAAGTACCTAATAAATTAGCTCTTCCTGCATATTCTTTCTATTGTAATAAAGGGTAATGAACATACTGGAAAGCAGATTCCAGTTTAGTTCTACACTTGTCTGATATTTATTAACATTGAGTCAAGAGATTCAACAAAGAAATTAACAACTTCCAAATTGTTATTACTATTTATACGCTTGGTCGACATCATGACATAGCATTTAAAATTCATTAACATCAGAGAGAGCTAACTCAGAAGTTGAAGGATTTGCTGCTAATACATGTCGTGAAGCAATGTGCGGTTTAGGCGGGATTTTCAAGGAATCTATATTCCCTTCTAACATTTCTAACACTCTTGTCATTGATGGCCTCATTGTAGGATTAGTTTGTATACACCATAAGCCAACTATTGTCATTTTCCTTATCATCAAATGTTCATCTTCTTTCACAATGCGATTGAGATCAAGTTGAGCATTTTGTGCGAGGTGGTGATATATCCAGTCAGGAAAATATATTTCACTTGAATGATCCGCTTTGGCATCAGTATTTTTCGTCTCACCAACCATTTCCAGAACCATCATCCCATAGCTATAAACATCTGATTTGTAAGAAACTTCTCCAAGGGTTCTATAAACTAATTCTGGAGCTATATACCCTATTGTCCCCCTCACCCCTAGCATTGACACTGTACTGGACCTATTGGGGGAAAGTTTAGCAAGGCCAAAATCCGATATCTTAGGATTGAAGTCTTTATCTAGAAGAATATTGTGAGGTTTTATGTCAAAGTGCAAAATTCGTGTATTACAACCTTGATGCAAATATTCTATTCCCCTAGCAATGCCAACTGCAATTTCTAACAACTTTTCCCATCCTAATTGACCTTCTGGTAAGGAGTTATTGTTGCTTATGAACTTGTCAAGAGATCCGTTTGGCATGAAATCATAAATGAGAGCTCTTTTGGAACCCTCAAAGCAAAATCCGAGGAGAGTGACTATGTTAACGTGGGAAGTTGTGCTAATACTTGCAACCTCATTGATGAACTCTTCTCCATTACCTTTTGATTCTTTTAAAATCTTTACTGCTACGAGACGGTCATTTTGTAGCTTTCCTCTATACACAATAGCAAAGCCTCCTTCTCCTAACTTGTCACGGAATGAATTGGTCATCTTCTTGAGATCTGAGTATTTGTATCTTCTTGGCGCACGATCCCCATGGTTCTTCAAGAATAGTTCAATATCCTTGTCGTTTTGTGTTTTTCCTTTCCAAATGAGTGTATAGTTTCTTCTGTTAAAAGTCAATAAGATTACGAAGAAGAGGGCTGTAGCAGCTGGAATACCTGCAATGAGAAACAATGTCCATATTAATAAACTGAAATACATAAGAAATGGAAACAAAATTTTAAAGATATACCTGCAATTAAAATCAGTTTCAATTTTCCATTTCCTTTTCCTTTTTCTTCTGCAGCTGAAGTAAAAACTCATGTTAGATCAAGCAAACATACTAAACAAGGAAATAATTTTTCTCATTATACTCTCTTCTGCACCTAAAATCATTGACAAGCTATATGAACATGAAAAACAGTTAGAGTCAAGAGATTTCCGGTGATAACGCTTGTTATATTTAAAAAGACCTTTAGTATGTAACTGATCGACGTTGAACTCTGTACATGACATCACATGACCAACTATAGACTAGGATGCTTAATGAAAAATATGTGAAAAAAGGTTAACCTTCATAAATATTTAAACGAACAATATTTTACCCTCAAAAGTATTATGTACTGGTTATACCTCTTTGACATTTAAATTGATTCATGTTAGTTGTACAGTGGCCTCCTGAATTGTGACACCCATTGCAATCCTCAGACAGATGCCATTCGAGTTCATATTCGTCGCAAAACAGATCCCAGAAACCCATCGAATTGACATCATATTGCGAATACGTTGGCACTGGGACAGCTGAACAGCCATCTGGGGTTGAAAGAAGATTCCTATCTGTATAATATACATCAAAGGATTCACAACCTGAGTAGTTTTTAAAACCCTGGAAATAACGCTTCAGTGTTTCACTGTTACTTTTGGTGCATCTGAACAAAGTAATATTTCGGAAGATAGTATAAGAAATACAAGGAGAGTTTGGGAGAGAGAAATCGATGTAGGGTAAATCACAGAATTTATGTCTTAGATGGCCTAGAAGAGTAGGGTTTCGAATCAAGAACACATTGGTAGAGATCTTGTTCAGAATGATATATGATTGTGATAATTCTTCATTTGCCAGGTAAAGTTTTGGACTACTAGCATTGCAATCAACCCGTAAGAACCCACATTCGGGTTGCGAATAATTAGTTATAGGAAACTCCAAAACCCCAAGACTTCCACACTGGAAACTCTCTTGGCATTTCGAATTAACAAAGTTAAGGATAATTAGCTGAAAAATAGAGAAAAGAACGAGAAAACTAGTAGTAGACATATGGACCTTCCTCAAAAAAACATGCCCTCAATCCAGTTTTATACAATGTCGTATTTGCCGAGTTTTGTTGGAAAATTCCAACATGTGGGACCTCACATGTATATAAATTAAAATGTGTAATGTTATCTTAAAAGTTTAGTCAATAAAACGATCTATTAAAACTAATTTTGGACTAATGAGTATTAAATGTCATGGAAAAATAAGTTATTATATCATGGGGTCATGGTTCTCAATTGAACGTGATTTTTCATCTCTCTACATCCCCATTAATAGAGAAGAATTCCAAAGGAACGAAGTACCAATTGGAAGATCATAACGAGTTCAAGCAATCACATCTATAGATTAAAGTATGTTTTCGCTTTTAATATTCTCATTAATTTCAACATAGAATATATACATATATGCATGTGAAAAGGGTTTGATAAATAGTTAGGGTTTTGATAAAATGTTGGATTAATAATCCCTTTTACAATTTAACGATTTTCACAACCTATATAACTTGAGGGGTTGCTCAATTGGTTAGATTTTGGGTTTGCTCCTCAATGGTTACCGGTTCGAGTCCCCTCAGGGCTATTGAGGTGAGTACCGACTGTAAACTTCAGGGTTCCGTGGGATTAGTCGAGGTGAGCGCAAGCTGGCCCGGACATCCACGCTTATCAAAAAAAAAAAAAAAAACAACAACCTATATTTGCACGCCAGCATGACTTGGAAACTTTTTCCGTGATCCATTAGTATATTTGTTTTAACTTTTGCATTTTTTAATCATTGATTTTGATAATTTAATTCCTTTTCACTTTAGTAGACTTTGAAAATCTTGCAACGGACATAACCTGGAAACTGCTCCGGGTTTAGTGGTCAATAATTACTTCCTAGTCTTAATTACAACCAAAAACCTTTCAGATTAATCATCTAAGAATGCATGTCTGCTAAAATGTGAACATAATTAAGGAAACCGAAAGTTACCATTATTTGAAATTAAACATGATTTAATAATATTGAATGGTTTTTTTTTTTTTTTTTAAATGTTCATAAGATATGTGTACGAGTCAATTCAAAGTATTGAATTTATGAGGTGAATGTATGTGAGGTACTCTAGAAATCATTTGAGACCTATAAATAGTTGTAGATTGAAGTATTTGGAAGTGTGAGGAAACTTGAATTCACACAGTGGATTTGTAAAGAGAAATAATTTGTTCTGAAATTGAGCAAAATATTATTTCCTTCTACAAGTTTCTTTCTTATTGAGTGCTCTTCCACCGCTAGTTTTCTACAATCAGTATCGAACCTGCTTGATCTGATCGATACTTGTTAATTTTGTCCACCCCTGTATCTGACTAGGGACTAGGGGAGAAAGGTCCTTCGCCTTCCGGCAACGTTTGACTGAGATCTCCAATCTGGCCATCTGCTTAGTGCAAGAGTTTCTTGCATTATTAGACATCGATTAAAGATACAACGCCCTATTCTAAAGATGAATCTTCTATTCGAATTGCGTATCGAAAATTGGTTTCGATCAATCTAAAACCCGTATTTTTAATTATGCCATGTTAATTTAACTATGTTACACCCCATTCATTTATAGTCAAAGTCACAAACCTCAATTGTCAAGCCAGCCAAATAAGGACTTAAGTTGAATAAATAATTTCATGGGGCTTAATTTGTAATTATTAATAATTAAAAGGCTAGAAATAGTAAATAAAGGAATCTAGGGATTCACTTTATATTATTGGATATGAAAGGACTAATTATGATATGGTAAGAAGATTGAGGACTTGCCTTTGCAATTTCCCTATAGTTATCCATTTATCTTTGACTTTATCTATCCATTTTGCTCATTTCTTTGGAGGGGAGCAAAGTGCAGAGACCGAAAACGTGGAGTGGAAAAAGAAAAGGAAAGAAAAGAAAGAAAGAGAAAAGAAGAAGAAAAAGAAAAGGGGGGGAAAAATGAGCTACAATCTTCAATTTCTTTCTCAATTTCTAGAGGTAAGCATAAAGTTTTACTTATTCAAGAATGATATTAGATTTTAGGTTCATGGAAATTTTTCATAAATTCGAAGTTAGCAAGATTGAGGAGTTGTTAATGTTTATTTAAGATTTTAAAGAGGAGTATAGCAAAGAAGTGTTTAATTGAAGATTGAAGTTTAAGGAAGTGAAATTTTGAAATGGGTTTGTAAAATAAATATATATTATTTGATTTTCTTGTGGTTATATAATACTAAACACTTAAACGAAGGATTGAAGATTCGATTTTTTTCTATTTTAAGCAATTTTCGGAGAAAAACATATACATATGCTATTTTTGAAATTATTACCAGGAAGTGCAAATTCTGTCAATAGTTATGGTGGTAATTCTCAGTATATATAAATAGGTGACAGAATTCAATATTTTAGAATTTTAGTGTTGTTTTTGTCAAAACTTGGCTTTCTTAGATTTTACAAATTAAATGAAACTAAATGATAAATATAGAATTTTAGGTATTGGATTAAATTATGTATGAGGGTTGTATATGTATAAAGTAGTGATTTTAAGAAAGTGTGAGTGATAAATGAACTTGGTATGTGTGGTGATTAGTGGGTAAATTGTTAAAAGAGAAGTGAAATGGTTATCATATTATTATTCTTAAAATTGTGAAATGAGTTTTGATCCGAATAAATTTATTATTATATCAGGAGGTAGCAAAGAGATCGAGACAGCTTACCAGCCAAACTAATTGCCCCGTAAATAGCTTGTGAGTGGAAAAACTTAAATATTTTTCATGTATTGATAAATTAATTATATTATTATACATTTTATGCAATTATGTGAATTATTTGTCCAATTACACGATTAATGTTAAATATTATTTCAATATGATATACGTGAAATT
>CAIGRQ010135947.1:0-10206 GCA_903798375.1 Fraxinus sp. D2006-0159 | reverse complement strand
CTATTTCTCTTATTGATTGTGTTTGATTTGGTTAGCTACGTCAATTGGCTGAACCAACCCCTACGGCCGATCAACGTACTAAGAATGACAACCATCATTTTTCCCCAAAAAGACAGCTAGAAAGCATTCGAGAAGACTTTAAGTTCTTAGCGTAGCTAGGAACTCAAATCAAACTCGCCCATCTTTTTGGGCACATGGATCCAAGAACCAATACAAGTAATCCATCGTTTTTTTTAAAAAATTAAATAGTCTATAAAAGACAAAAAAGGGATTTCTCGTTAAGTGGAACGTGTGAAAAGCTCGTTTATTCCATTCATTTTGTCGACCTATTCGGATGAAATTCAAAACATACTCTCGCATTTTCCATTCGTGTGCACAATACAAAGCATTTCTTCTTTGGCGATAGTTCCAAAGCATAGGATGAACCATGGAAGACAGCCTTAAGACATGGCTAACATACCCAATTCAACATTCTTGAAACTGAGGGTTTGGAGGAAAATTGGCCACGCCATTTTCTTTTTCATTTTATATTCATTGTACATTTTACTTAATATGTCCTTTCAAATTCTAGATATTTTCTATGATATTAAATATTTAATTACGACTCTTCCTCATTTGCACTAGCATTCACTATTATTATCTTAAAGAATTGGCAAGGGATCTCAACCAATCGATCTCTTTTACTCACGCCGAGTATTGAGAAAACCTTAAATATACTCTTCCTCTTAAATCACTAACCTAACTCATTCTCACATCAGAGTGAGACCCGAGATGAGGTCTCAATCCCCTCTTTGCATGTTACAACCCACTCCTTGAAGGACATCAACTACCACATCAACCGAGTGATAATTATTAGACATGACCACCTTCTTGTAATGGAATGATGGATTTACAAATGAGCTTACTACTGATTTATAATCACCATTTGTAACTCCTCCCACGTAAGTCTCTAGATTTGAGCTTCTTGCATCTTTTCCGAATCTCTTTCCCAAGTCTTTCCAAACATGTAGGTTGTCGACCCATATGTTAGACCAATCGTATTGCTTTCTTCATTAGTATTAATTTGAATAATTAGTTGTTAATAGAAAAATCAAATTCAAAATCCTAAATTAATTATGTGATTTGCTCAAATTAATTTTAATTAAAATATAATCAATAATTAATTCTGATAATCTATCAACTACTTTATTACTCCTTAACAATATCATCCTCTCACCGGGATGTATCACAACACAACTTGATATTTAGTATTTACCCTTCTTGGCGTAGATTAAATCAGATTCTACATCAAAGTTGATGAAATATGTAATTGAAAATTCTTGAATACTAAATATATTATTAAATTATTTATTGACTTGAGATTATACGAAAGACGGGCTTGATTGGATGTGTAAAGATGCTAATTTAACTATGCAAACAAACCATTTATAGCTATCAATTTTCTAAAAAAACAAAGAAATCAAATCAAAATCCTATTGCTATAAACAATGAACAAACAAATTACAAAGTACAAACCCACATAACTAATAAATTTAAGTACTTAATTAGCATTCTTGTATAAAACAAGATCAACAATAAATTCACAAAAGACGTTCAAATTATAATCCGTCTTTAGTGATAACAGTAACTTTTTAAATTGCTTTTTTCATATAGCATGCTCCACTCTAAAAAGGAGAGAAAAAGGCCAACGAGAGGAAAAAGTAAAAGTGTTTGTAGAGCCACTACTCCACTCGGAAAAGTAATAATTGTTAAAACTTTGTTAGATAATCAAACTCGGGCAAATCGCTCTTACCAACTCATCTGGACTCAAGAGTTAACTGATCCGGCAATGTAACCACTAAGCAACGGCCTAGATTCGCCGAAAAAATGAAGGTCACTGTTCCCCATTCCCACGTGGCAGCATCTCTGGAAGTCGTCGAGATTGATGCATCGCGATGATCTAACCGAGTCCGGTCGGGCCACGAAGTGGAGGATCTCTTCGAATACTGACTCGTCACAGGGAATGGCGATCGGCCCCGAGTTTGTGAATCCGTACTCTTCCGCAGCTTGAGTGAGAAGTTTCTCGAAAATTGGATGATTCAGATACGTCGCACGCACAACGAACCTCCGGCAACTACTTCCGACGGATATTGCCACGTGTCCCGCCGGTACATCAGACGGAATACCGCGAATGCGGCGAAATGTTGCTTTCTTATGCCATCGCCGGAGCATCTGCCGGATTCTCACAATTTGACTGATTTTGTTGCATTTTCCCATCTCCGATGACGCCGCCGGCGATTGCAGAACTATATATTTGTCTAAAAATTTCGCGTATATCTATAGTCGCAGTATCTTTATGAAAGAAAAGGTGCTAGAGGAATTTCAAACTTGAAATTAAAGTGCAGTTGAGATTGAAAGAGAGGGGTCAATAACGGGTCTTATAAACGTCTTAAGGACGAAGTTGCCCCTGGATTTGAAGATAATTACAAGATTTGTGCGTCTGGACTATCTCATGTATATTGTATGCCAATACTCCGGCCCGGCTCCAGCATATTATTTTTAATTGTTTAACAATTCAATACGATAATTATTTGAATTCTTATTTTTAATAAATTTAAATTTGTCTACGCGAAAACTTATCACTCTATTCAACTAAAGGTCTAAAGCAAATACGTAATTACAACAATGTCGAAAAGCCCAAAAATTATGCTCTAACAAGCCTTGATTTCACATACTGCAAGTCTAGTCCCGAAGTTTAGTGTCTCAGGAAACTTTCTTCTCATTATTAGGTCGACAAAGTTCGAAACAATTGATACACATGCACACATACGAGTAGGATGTTAGACAAAACTTACATATGATGATACAATTAGTTCACTCTTCTATTATACGAGTCATACCTCTAGTTGTTGAGACTCTTTCGTACCGTATAGTAAGAGGAACACTCTTAGTACATAACATTCTCCAATGTTCAATCTGCTAAACGCCCTCATAGTGGTAAGTGAGCTTAGCATCAACGCGTATTCCTTTCATTACAAGAATAATAGTGACATTATCCTCTTATGGACGAACATCACACAACTCTCTTTTCATGTCTGCCCATAGTAACTTTGTACATACTACCTCCACCATCAACCTTCACCATGTACGCCTCAGACATTAGTTTATCGGATGGATGATCTCTGTTGTAACACTACTGCGCATGTTGAGACAATAACACAATCTCCATCTTTGTACTCTACAATGGCGCACCAGGAAATTAACTTCACAAAACACATAAGCTCATTTGCACAATGCTTGCCTTTCTCATCCATCATCTCCGCGGCTTTCTTAGTTATGCTTGCTTGTCGACTCAGCCCGTAGTCCCAAAAAAAAAAAAAAAAATTAAAAAAAAAAATCACACACACGCTTATAGGTAGGATGTTGGACAATACCTACATATGATAACACTAGTTAGTGCATTCTTCGATAATATAGATCATATGTCTAGCTGTTGGTGACCTTGTCGGTATGGAAAGAAGAGTACTGCATGACATTTAGTCTACTTATTACTGCACTCGAAAATTCAATCTAACACGTAGCTAGGAAGACTTGCCCAATGAATTATGTATATTATTCACATTCATATTATAAGATTTGACAAGCTCTGACGGATATTTTAACTTATTAAGGGCCTGTTTGATTGGACTTTTGAGAAGTCAAAATTTATTATGAAAATAAGAAATTACTATTAAACATGTTTGAATAATTTTTTGAAAGTATTTATTTGACTAGAAGAATTTTCTAAGTAAAAAAAAAAACTAAAGTCCTTCTAAACGAATCGTAGAATCATGTGTAAAATAGATTCAATGTGTAAGAAAAAAAGAAAATAAAAGGAAAATAAAATTATAACAATAAATCCCCTGCGTCAGACCATGTAAAGATGATATATCATAAAATCTGCAAATTATATTTTATAATACCAATCGGCATGCAATCGTCATTAATGGTAATTTTATCCTTAATAAAGCTTGCAAGAAGGTGAGGAACAAGACAATTTTACATAATAATTTTTCGTATTTGTCCATGATCCTTTGTCTCCCAATATCATTTTAACACAGTAATCGTGATTAAATTAGTTAATTTTGTAAGATTTAGGGAATATATGGTCTTGTCTTTGATATTAATTACACTAATTTTCTAAGTTATGTCGTGCCGTGGTGGTCCATATGGCCATGGTTCAGGGCGGGCCCTTATATTTTGGGGGTCTTATGCCAACTTTAAATATGGGCCCCTACGCTCTTATTTGATAGATATTAAAATCAGACTTTTAATAAATTTTAATAAAAATTAATGAAATGTATGATTGAAAACTTGTTGGTCTTATGAAATGTGTTGTTAAAATTAATTATTAACTTTGATTTAGAAAATAATTAAATACAATTAAAAAAATAAACATAATTAGAAAAATTGGAAGGCAAAATATAAGATTTAAACTCCAATACCAGCATAAAAAAAAAAAAAGAATAATAAGAGGATCAGAAAAATTCCAAAACAGATTACATAAAAAATATAGAAGCATTAGTTTAATTAAAATATTAATCAATACAATGACATTGAAAAAAAATAAAAATAAATGGACAAATAAAACGAAATGCAAGAATCTAGAAAGTGAAATGAATACTAGTGTCTTTAGAAAAAACTCCTTAAATAAGTGTAAGACCCATCATGAAAGTATTAGAAAAAATAATAGTCGTAAAATTTGAAGAGAGAAAAGTGACGTTTTGTTTCTTGTTAAGAAAAAGAAAAATGAAGGTTGAGAAGATAAATAAACAAATTAATTATATATAGAGAAAGTAATAGATATGATATATTATGTGATACATAAATGTATGTGATAAGTTTTTTGTCATTTATATGATTTCTTTTTAGAGATATTTATATTTTCAAATTTTATTAGTTTCTTATGTTTGCATGTGATAATTCTAATTTAAAAAATTTTGTAATTATAGTTTATGTTTTTCTTCAATTAGAGTATAACCTTACATAATTTGAGGCTCTTGTCAAAACGGGGTCTTAAGCGATTGCCTACGCAACCTATAGTGAGAGTCGGCCTGCCATGGTTTTATAGTTTAGACTTTAGATAAAGAATGATGAATGTTGACCCCAAAAAAGGTCCAACAGGAAATGATGATTCCAAGTATTTCTTGATCCGTGACGCAACTAATTGTATGATAAAAGGGGAGGTCGGCCTTGAGGAGTCAATTTTCTAAATGGAGAGTTCAAGTTGCCTTTTAAGTGTACAAATTTTCATTACCTTCAAATTGAGCTAAGTGTGTGTTTTTATAGTAGGATACAATTAATATAAACCGTTAGATAGTAAAATATGTGGCCTCATCTACCTGACTAATACATCACATCCTAACCATCTATCAATCATTCCATAAATGCCAAGATCTTCTCATATTGCCTTTTCATTCGTGATAAGACAGCGTAGGTTGATAGAGGCGGCGTTGACAGTGTGTTGTCCCATCAATCCCTCTCCGGCGCTTCGATTTATACGGGTTAAGTTCTCCTGTCGGAGGCTCGACTGGGTATCTTGCACGTGGGGTCGGATGAGCATACAACTGCTAAACACAGTATCGGGTCGGCCGTCCTCCAGGCTTTGTGCAAGTTCGATTTCCCTCCACGTGGCTTATTTATTTTATGATTATTTATATGAGTAACAATGAATATTTCTTGCCATCAAATGGATAAAAATATTTAATTTTCTTCTACCCTTCATACATTTTCAACTTTTATTAGTTTCTTATGTTTGCATATGATAATTCTAATTTAAAGAATTTTGTAATAATAGTTTGTGTTTTTCTTCAATTAGACTATAACCTTACATAATTTGAGGCTCTTGTCAAAACGGAGCCTTAAGCGATTGCCTAAGCAACCTATAGTCAGAGTCGGCCTGCCATTTCAACTTTTATTAGTTTTTTATGTTTGCATATGATATTTCTAATTTAAAGAATTTTGTAATTATAGTTTGTGTTTTTCTTCAATTAGATTATAACTTTACATAATTTGAGGCTCTTGTCAAAACGGGGCCTTAAGCGATTGCCTACGCAACCTATAGTCAGAGTTGGCATGCCATGGTTTTATAGTTTAGACTTTAGATAAAGAATGATGAATATTTCTTGCCATCAAATGGATAAAAATATTTAATTTTCTTCTACCATTCATACATTTTCAACTTTTATTTGTTTCTTATGTTTGCATATGATAATTCTAATTTAATGAATTTTGTAATTATAGTTTATGTTTTTCTTCAATTAGACTATAACTTTACATATTTTGAGTCTCTTGTCAAGATGGGGCCTTAAGCGATTGCCTAAGCAACCTATAGTCACAGAGTGCCTGCCATGGTTTTATAGTATAGACTTTAGATAAATAATGATGAATATTTCTTGCCATCAAATGGATAAAAATATTTCGTTTTCTTCTACCCATCATACATTTTCGACTTAATCATGAAAAGTCATCAGGAGAGATTAAATTTCACTTATTACTTCATGAGCATGTTGATTTCTATTATTACTCGAGCATGTTGGGCTAAACTTTAAAGTATGTAAAATTTACTCTAATTAACTTTACTCTTAAATATGTTTAGATGTGATAATTTTTCCCCTATTTTTTCGCTTTAGAATATCGGGCTGTCACGAAACTCGATCAGTCGATAAGTTTTCTTGCACTTTACAGTATTGCAACTAATAAATTTTCTAACAAAACGTTTAATTCTTACATTTATTTAGGTCATCAAAAGTGGAAGTTTGGGAGTGCTTTTGTAAAATTATTACTTCTTGTGTAGATATTGCTTGTTTAAAAGTAAACATGACTTTGCTCGAGAGAGATTGTTAAAATTACAGTATTATCAATTGTCAACCTATGCACAAATTAGATTAAAAGATAGAAGTCGAGGATTTTAACGAATTCTATTAGTGGAATCGGATTCCTAGAACGTTTTCCCTTACAACTCTTTCATCTCGATCTTCATTTGCATTTAGGTAGTTGATTGTAGAGTTTAGTAGATTCATAATATATCACAGTCAAAAGAGGGGTAGATCCAGCACCCGATGAGCCGGGGCAGCCGCTCGTGCTGGATTCGTCGAGAAAAAAAGATTAAAGGAAGATTTTATATTAAAGATATATAAATATTAGTGCACAATTGTTATGCGATCAGAAATGTAACTCAAACGGTTGGTTGCTTACTTTCCATGCGAGAGGACTAGGGTTCAAGTCCTATAACTGTTATTCCTTTTTTTTAATGTTTTGACAAGTAATAAATGAACAAAAAATATGCCAATTTTTAACCAATAATAAAGTTTTTTTAGCATAAATGTCACATGATGAACAATGTGGCTCAAATGGTTGAGCCTCCACTCTCCATGCTAGTTGAAGGGGTTTGATTCATTTCACTAATTCACTTGCAATCTTTCTTTTAATGTTTTGACAAATAATAAATAAATAAAAATTGTACCAATTTTTAATCAATAAATGGTGTTCTCGTATTGTGAAGTTTTTGTTTTGTCTTCGAAAGATTGTGGGTTGGATTCCAATTATCCTCATCCCCTTTTAATTTATTTTAAACAAATTANCGTGTTGTGAACTCCTTGTTTTGTCTTCAAGAGATTGTGAGTTCGATTCCAATTATCTCATCCCCTTTTAAATTTTTTTTTAAAACAAATTAAATTGAAAGCCTAAACAATTATATATTATTAGTTTTCGTTTCCGAAATATCCTTTTTAAAAAACTTATTGACTCAAAATATTATTTCATAATATATACTTTTAGTATTAGATTTTATCAATTCATTTTGTGAAATTAAATTTGGACAATTTAAGTACTTTTTTTTTCTTTTAGAAGTTGGAAAAACATTAAGTCAAAAATATTTATAGTTCTAAAAATTATTGTTTTAAAAGTTTTGCATAAACTTCGTCTAAACTCTTGTTTTTCTTTTCCGTTTAATCACGTTTGAAGTATAAATTTCGTCTTGTCTCTTTTAAATTCATAAAAAACTTGAAACTATCATCCATATATGATTGAGAAATGTATTTTTTTTTAAATTATATTGCGTTGTATTGATTTATATTTTCATATGTATATAACTTTTATGTTTTAGAGAATTTGTATATTGATTTAAATTTTTTAAATATTATTTAATTACATATTAATAAGCAGTCTCGTTATTACGGCGGTCAATTGGCCGCCCTAGCTGGCTCAATATCCTGGATCTATCCCTGGTCAACGACCCTGTACACATTTGGTCGTGATAAGAAATCATTCTATAGACCACTTGTGGTTTCACAAAAGTAAAACATATTGAGGGGTTAGGTGCAGAAATAAATTGTACCCGTTGATAACAGGAATTAGGTAAAAATCAAGAAAGTGAAAAAGGAGAGAACAACAAAAGGCAACATTTACATGGCCATTGATCGCTCAAACTGTAACCACGCTCAAGAGCACAAAGTAAATCATACTGCAAGACAGAAAGTACAAACCTCGACGACGACGAAGATGAGAATTATCAAATCACAACATCCACCGTATAACTCAATAATTTGTTAGCAAAACAGTTTATTTTTCGAAAATTAATGGTATGTCGATATTTTTCGAAAATTAATAATATATCGAGAAATACTTGATATATTTTCGAGTAACGGTTGTTTCTGATCCTAATTGTTCATTTCTCATCATCTTTAGTTCATTTCGGTCCCTGACGACATTCTCTCTCGTTGCCATTGATATAATCATTTCGTTGGAGGTATTCTTGATGACTCCATTGATATGCAATCAAGTCATTGAGGACAAAGAACAAACATCCATTACTCATAACATGTTCGAACTAAGAAAAGCATACTTCAAGAATGTTCGTAAGATTCTGCAAGTGTGCGGATCGTGACAAGTAATAAAGTGAATTTATTAAGTTCGAATATCGTCCCACGAAAACTACTATCTACTATAAAGTTTTAAACTAATCTAACTTCAGTTTAAATTAAACTTATAACTAATGATTAAATAAAATTGTGTTTTTTAAACAAAGTTCTAATAAATAAAATAACAAACTCAAATTAAAACTGTAGATAAGATTACGTGATTTGATAGTTATGATTTCCGATTTCACTTAGGTTATTTATTGTACATTTAATTCCAATTTATTCAACTATCTCTTCATACCAGCTAATGATCGAATTAATCTATTGTATTTAGTGATCTCTCTCGAACAACGCTAATTCTATTCATATACCCGAATTTACTATATCTCTATATAAATTCACACACATATGAACGTATTAATCTATAGAAATTCAACAAAGATCGCATAGATTATAATTATATCTCAATATTTTATAATATCTATGTCAATTATTGCACGGGCTAGAATTATACATCACATCTCGGTCTCAATATTATCCATAAATCAATTAATTGTTGCGCAAAATATTTAAAGCATTAAATACACAATAATTAATTAACAAGTATCAAAATGACGTGAAAATCTTGAAATTAAACATATACTATCAAAACTTTAAACTACGTCAATCCTGATAATAAAAGTATTTAGTCACTCATAATATTAAAATTGAATACGCAAAAGTGAAAAGACATCATCAATAATTGACGAAACGTGATTGACTTCCCAAATTTTTGCTCCAGCCTCAGTTAATTTCTTCTCTCTGCGTATGCGTGAATCGGTGCACTTTTATTACTAAAGTCGGGAAAAAAACTCACAGAAGCTGCCGGTGCGTGTTGGGCATATCACATATGTGTTGGGTGTGTGTGTGTGTGTATATATATATATATATATATATTTGAAAGCGACAGCCTCTGTTTTTACAATTTCAGCCGTGACTTTTCTTCTTTTCCTCCTCCTTTTCTTTTTCTCTTTGTTTTCTCCTGTGGGGGTAGGAGTGTCCAAAATATTCGAAACGAACCGGATCGAACCGAACCCGAACCGAACCGAATCGAGCGATTTTTCATAAGTTAAAGACCCGAATGGGTACCCGAATCGAGAATCGAAATGTTTGGGTTGGATCTAGACCAAGAACCGAAGAACCGAATGAATCCCGAAACTAAATAATTTTTTTATATTTTTTATTGAATTAATTAAATTATTTTATTTTTTCTAAATAAATTAACAAATTAATTAAATAAATAAAATCATTTCATAAATAAAAACATTCAATTACCACTTCACCAATT
>CAIGRQ010135945.1:0-12819 GCA_903798375.1 Fraxinus sp. D2006-0159 | reverse complement strand
AATGGAGAAATCACTTTAGATGGAACTGAGATCATTGTACCGAGGTGGAGATTGTAAAGAAATGATACAATGATATTGTGCCTTTTATTAAAAGAATTGGGTTGAATATGGGCTATTAGGCTGGACATTTCCTTTATTAATTGGTGGCCTTTTGAAACTTCATTTTAATACCTAGTGACTAATTCATTTTAAAAAGGCAGATTCATTTTTCTCTTAGCTCTCATCTTCTCTCTCTCGCAAACACTCTGCCCTCTCTACAGATTTCTACTTGTGGATTTTAAATCATAGATTCTTTTGTGAATCAATTGTTGTATAATCCTAGTGCATCTCTTGAGTGATTTGTTGTGGGTTATTGCTTTGTATTCTTGAGTGGATACCGATTATAGTGTTGGAGAGGGGTTTCAAGATTATTGATGAATCTTGTGTGATTCTTTGCAAATTGGTGGTTGTGTTGAAGAACAATCATTTATCCTTGGTTAATGAAGTGATTTGTTCCAGTTGGCGGAAGCTCAAAAGGGGATTAGGATTTTTTAATCCGAATCTCTTGCCTTAGGGCNTTGAGTGGATACCGATTCAAGTGTTGGAGAGGGGTTTCAAGATTGTTGATGAATCTTGTGTGCTTATTTGCAAATTGGTGGTTGTATTGAAGAACTATCATTTATCCTTGGTTAATGAAGTGATTTGTTCCAGTTGGCGGAAGCTCAAAAGGGGATTAGGATTTTTTAATCCGAATCTCTTGCCTTAGGGCTAAATTTCTCGTGCTCTTTCTTTATTTTTCAGTATCTTGCATTTATTTTTTATTGATTGAATGTTTGTTGTGGCTAATCTTGGAGTAATTGAATCTCTACACTTTCCATTTGCTGGCCTCTCTGTGCAATTCCTCATGCCATTGAAAACACCATCAGATGATAATAATCTTCAACTGGAAGCACATCTAGTTAAAGATTGTGAAGGCATTGTCAAGGATGAACCCGGATTAACTTCTATTTGGGATAAGATCTTGAGTGACTTTTTCTCGTAGTAGTAATCAACGAATTACTGAATGAACCGATCGAATCCTCTAAATTCGTCTGAGAGGCTATGGAAACAACTTCTTGAGAGTGACCTTGTCTAAAATACACAATTTTCCTCGAGTCAAACAACCTCCTCTTCCAAAACATCTAATTCAGCTAGAAGTTCTAGAGTCTACAACATCACACACACAATCACAGATTCATAAGATTGATTACAATGAAGTATGAAGAACCTATCATTAGTCCCCCAATTTCCTATCTACTTAACAATCATTCCCAATAATGCCATTAGTCCTTTTGCCTATGCCAAACGAAAACTAATGAGATCCAATGTCGAAGTAGTAAAGGCATAGAGACAGATCTAAAGGAATGTGGAATTAAACTAATAGGAAATACTCGGTACACAATACTCGATTGTCCACTTCAATATACCAAAATGTCGATACTTACATATTTGAGGGAGATGAGGAGGAAAGACGAGGTAGAGCTCCTAAGGGTCTATTGACAGCCATCTCTAAAGAAATTGGTATTAATTTATCGATAAATGATTAATTTATTAATTTATAGAGTTTTATATTTTTATAACTTGTATTATATTTTACCATAACACATGTTAAAATAAAATTTAAAAAAAGGAATATGGTGAAAATCAAAATTTAATCCGTAAACACACAAAAAGCCATACATATACCTGCATTAATGAGAAAATATTAATGTACATGCATTGATTTCAAAGTTTAAATTCTTGGAAGATTAATCATTCAAGTTATTTGATTTTGGTGCAAAGAAAAAGCAAAAGACTTTAATGTATATTTTGAAAAATGGTAAGGCTATTCAACAACACTCTATGTTGGCACTAATGTGACATTGAATGAGATGTAAAATTGAATGAATCACTTAATTCTACTTTTCATTGAGTCTATCACATAACACCAGTTAAATAGTACTGAGCACTCGTTGTGTTAAATAACATTATTCTTTGAAAAAGAGGCGAATTGAAAAAAAAAATGTTGTCAAACTAAAAATTGTTAATTTGTATTAGTAGGAACTTTTCTGAATTTAAGTCGTTATTATTTTATATATCCGTTAGACCTTAGAGGATTTTTTTAAAAAGATTATTATCCTACGTATTTAAATAGTAGGAACTTTTCTGAATTTAAGCCGTTATTATTTTATATATTCGTTGACCTTAGAGGACTTTTTAAAAAAAAAATTGTTGTCTTACGTATTTAACAGGGCTATTAATTTAGTACACAGACACAAGTCACAAATGAAGAATTTTATTATTTAAGAGATTATTAATTTATCAAACATTCATTTATCGAAATTTTACTGTGCTAGCATTATCGCATTTTAAATGTTTACAAAGGAAATGTTTATAATCAAGAAATGTAACGTACCCCCATTGGTTTCATCTAATAAACGCATTAGGATGGCCATGGACCGAATGAAGGATTGGTCATGTTTCTGCAACACAGATTGGGCTAAATTGAGTTGGGTCTTAATTTAGGAATCTGAAATGAGAAAAACTGAATTGGGCCTCAATGGACTTACTTCCTCTAGTTGTCTGTCTAATTGGACTTTCTACTATGGAGGCTGCTGAAAAAGAGATTGGGCGGACTTACTTCCTCTAGTTGTCTGTCCAATTGGACTTTCTACCATGGAGGTTGCTGAAAAAGAATATTGGAGCTAGTAGTGCACGCTACAAATTAAAGATCTCGGAAACATTCTTAAGGGCTCGTTCTACTCCTTGTAGAAGAGTTTTCCGAAGATATTACCTTAATCCTACCAAATGGGCCCTAAAAGCTCTTCAAAAAAGCCCCATGACAAAAATGATCAGTAAACTCATATCCTTACCTATATTAAAGAGGAAATTACACACAAACCTACTTTTTTACTTCTTATTTCAATAATAAGATACAAAGTTTTTTCTTTCAAAAATTAGGTACACCCACTCCATCCTACCCTACCCTCACTCACGTGCCCTCGCCCTTAATCTCACTCACTCTCTCTGTTTTCTCTCTCAATACGTCATGTTGCACCCACCAACTTTTGCCACAATCAATGGTGGAGACGAGAAATCGGTTATAATGTGATGTTTTGTGTGGTGGTGTGTTGCAGATCTACGTAGCAATGGTGATGGTATAGTGTAAGATCTGCATGGGTAGTGGTCCAATGCTAGTGGTACGATAGTGCTGGTGCTGGTGGCGCGATGTGTGTGGTCGCAAAGCTATGTGGTAGTGGTGGTAGTGTAGGTGGTCATGGTGGTAACACTGTATTTCTGGTTGTGCGGTGGTGGTGGTGAGTGGTGTGCTGGATGTGGAGGTAGAGGCGTCGGTGGTGTGCTGGGTGTGGAGGTGGTGGTTGTTGGTGAGGCAATGGTCGAGTGGTGATAAAGTGGTAGTGACGTTTGGGTGGTATTGGTGGTGGTGGATTCGAGTGGAGTAGTGTGGGATAAAGAGCATTTGCGATTAATTATTTGAATAATTCTAATTAATAAAATGAGTAATTTGTTATCAATAAATAAGTTTTGATTTATAAAAATGTGTTTTGTAGCTAAATTTATAATTGTGACTCACATTTTATATTTTTGTGATTGTGATGTATGATTTGTGACTTAGCCCCTGTTTTTTTGCCATTCCTAATAGAATTATGATCGTTGGGGAGGGGTTCAGCTGCCATTTTTTTACTGTTCTCTCTCAGGGTGAGACCCACAAATTTGAAAAAAATGGTCCAAAAAATCATTTTTATGTTAAAATAATGTCAAACAAACAAGGGCTAATACGTAATTGTGATCATAAATTGTATGTTATTGTGATTTTTAAAATAATTTCATAAGTTTCTTAAATTTGAAAGTGTATATTTAAACTATGGTACATGTGTATTTTTTCCAGGATTAAATTAATCCGATCCATTATTAGCTGTCCAAATTTGTTTAGATTTGATATTGTTTTTTCAAATGGTGAATTTTGTTAAATGTATTCTTTTTCGATTCAATTCAATGAACGGGACATTTTTTCCAACTCCTGAATTTGTAATATAGTTTTTATTTTTATTCCTCTACTCATTTTCAACAACACATTCTTCAATAAAATAATATTTTCCATCACGTCAATAACTTTTTTTTTTAACCACATATTCTCTATCAATCTACTATTGCAGAATATATTCTTCTAAAATAATGTATCTCAAACACACCCATAATGAATGAAAGGTAGATGAAGGCGAGTATGGCAGCCACAAAATTCGATTACACAATAAAGAGATCAGAACCAATTTTTGGTGGGGGACCAGTAGGGCAGCCACAAAATTTGATTACACAATAAAGAGATCGGAACCAATTTTTGGTGGGGGACCGGACCAAATATAGACAGGACAGGTACATTACATACGACTAATGTCAATATCATCAAAAGACTTCACATCAACCAACTTGACACACTCAATCTTCTTGCAATTGGTCTTTTCCTAATGTAGGCCGCCTCTCTCTTTCTTTCTTTCTTTATTTTCCTAAATTAAGTTAAATGTACATCGTTGTTGACAACAAAGATGACATCCTCTCCCACGTTAAGAAAATTTATGCAATGATATGATAGATGAATTGAAAATCAAGAGTGTAGATATTGTCATGAATAATAGTGTAAATAAAGGGGTAAAAGAGAATGTAGATGTAACATAATTGTTTTTTCTAAAGGAATTTCATTCCATGTGTACAAATTGTACCGAAAGAGTCACATCCTCATTTAGCCCCTATTTTACAATCATTATACGAGTAAAATGGAGTTTTGAACAGAGAGTTTTTTAAAAAATGTGTAATTAAAAAAATAAGAACAAATTCTGAAATTATGTGCAGAATATTTTACCGGGTAAATGTGGTTGAAAAATGAGAATAAGTATGTCAAAAAAAAAAAGTTTTGAAATAATGATTGTTAAACTGGGATTTAGTGTGTTTGTTGTTACTCGAACGCCTGAATTGTCACAAGGTTAAAATCATACTATGACAGTAAATATTTTGTTGTCATTTAACACGGAATAATCCTATGTAACAAGACTAATGCTAAATGAGAGTTTTAAATGTCATTAATTGAAAACAATTCAAATGTAGATATATCGAGTCTTATTTATTATCTTATCAATCAATGTCATTTAATCATCATAATTTTAGCACCAATTGACTACGTAGGCATTACTCTTTACCACAAGTTTTGATACTAACAAAAATATTTCATATTGTTAAATACCAATATAATCATCAGATCAAGTGACTCAATGTAATAAGAGGTCCTTCTTATTATTCAGGGGTAAAATAGGAATTGCATAAAGCACTAAAATTACAGTAGTAGTTGGATAAAAGTCATTTTTAGGGAATTCAAGACTTGAGAGGAAACCCCCAAAAAAAAAAACCTACACAAAAAAAAGGAAGAGATTAACCCAAAAAAAAATGAAAAAAAAAAGTGAAAGGTCAAAACTGCCACCAAAGCTTTAAACGTCCAGGAAAAGGTGAAAACATAAGAGAGTCCAAAATCACTCAAAAAAGGCCGGTGTGCATAAACTCATTCTTACCACGCGCTATGCAGCAAGGGTCATTGAGGAGGGAACCACGCGAGAACGTCCCCGGTCACTCGCCGCTCCGCGAGTTCCACGCGCTCATCGGAAACTAGAGGCGTCCGGCAGAGTGGGCAGTTGAAGTTGAAGTGCTCGAGCCATCCATCGAAGCATTCCTTGTGAAAGACGTGGCGGCAGGCTAACTTACGCACATGGTCTCCTTCACCCAGCTGGTTCAAGCACACCACACAAATCAAATCGGCACCCTCACAGCCGTTGGATTGGTTCGTATAGGAAAACACACGGTTCAGATTCAATTGCTCGCAGAGGAAAATAAGGCCGGCCAGACCAGACCCAACGACGTCGTAAGAAGAATTTTCAATCTGCCTATTCGAGTCGAACCGGGGTAAAATGAACCCCAGGTTATGCAATATAGTGAACAAAAGGGAGCGAAGATAACGTGTGGTTTTTCCGATGAGCACAATGAGGATCACTAGGATTGATTCGGATGATACGTCGGAGAGCTGGTTCTGCAAACCCATGTCTTGAAAAAACAAGAAGGTTCATGCAAAATCGTTGGGTGTGTGTATATATAGAATATTGATAAACATGGAACGGAGGCTATAAATTATAATAGTTTTGTTATTTTGGGTGGGGTGGAGGGCGTAGGGGTAGGTTACGTGGGTAGAGGGAGGAAGAGACAGACAATCACACAGTAGTGTAGGTGTGAAATTTTGGGAAATGGAGGAATGATGTATGGCTGTTTTAAAGGAGGCCTAAAGAGTGGGAGATTTTCGTTGCTATGAAAGCCGTGTGTGGTGGGGTATGCTTAGGTTATGAGTGGAGCTCAGTCGTTGGCTCGTCGACTGTCGGGATCGATTCGACCTATGAGCTCGCTCAAGCGAGTCCAGCCAGTTTGCAAGTCACTCGCAATTCGTCAATTTTTATTTTTTTTTTTTGTTGAAAATTGCACTTTTACTGCGAGATTTATAATGAATATACAAAAATCTGCATATATATATATATATAAAAATAAAAAAAATAAATGTAGGCGAACTTGGGGTTGTTATAATATGCATACGAAGTTAAAATTGTTCACAAATGAATTTTTCGTGTATATAGTGGGGACAATGGGCCCCACGAGCCTGGCTCGTGGGTGAGCTTTGTATGTGAAGTTAAAATTGTCACACATGAATTTTTCGTGTACATAGTGGTGGCAATGGGCCCCACGAGCTTGGGCGAGCTCTTTGGCTCGCCCACGTACTGCTAGTCAATAACACGGGGCTCGAGCTCATCTTTTGACAAGTCTGAGCGGCTCACGAGCAGCTTTTTTATGAGCCGTCGAACCGTTCAGTTCAATTACCACCTCTACGTTACAATATTTGAAAAACAAATTAAATATACATGTAAGGTAACAAATATAATCGATCGCTCAATTCGATTGTCACCTCTACATATAAAATATTTAAAAAAAAAAACAAATTAAATATACACGTAAAGTAACAAATATAAAAGTTAGTGTACCAAAAAATCGGTGAATTTTATAATAATTGAAAATCTTCATTGATTGTACTAGCCATCTTATCTTTTATCCGGGAGTCTACATCTCAAGTACGTTATTAGACCCTCAAATATATCTTCTTTAAACATTTACGAGGATTGCTCTGATTCTGAAATGTGCCTCTTCGCTTGAACTAAAATGAAGTCGGGTCTATTTCCAATTAACAGTCCCAACCCAAGCAAGATATTTTTCGTAATGTCTATCGTATTGGGTAGTGCCAATTATTTTATTTTCCAGTGGAGCCCTTTTCACAATAATTACAGTCTCAACCATCTTCTTTGTCCTGGAATGCTTCCAAAATTCAAAAGTTGGCTCACCAAATTTTTTTTCTCTACTCTCTTTGTTCAAGCCTACTTCTTCCAACTCTTCATCGAGCGCTTCTATGGTCGATTCCGTAGTACCGATATTTTCTGTACTTGGAGGCAGGGACGGATTCCAACTTTTTTTTTTTTAATGTATTTGTTCGACCTGTAATCCAGTCCTGAATCCGTTCCTGGTTGGAGCGTCGCATGCTTGAGAAAAATCATGTGTGGGAGTATTAGAACTATCGAGAAATTAGTTTAGATCATCATCGAAATTTGTGATTTTGGTGTAATACAAAACAAGTTTTATATAAAATTTAGCTCTGCTAATAGAAACTAGGAATTGAATAAGTAATTAAAGTAAATGAACAATGGTATAATAATGAAGGATGTTGGCACAAGGAAAGAATGACTCGAAGAAATGTTAAAAAACAAAGGAAAGAGTGTATAACGGTTGCAAAATTCAACTGCTAAAGAGATGATGAGAGTATTAGGAGATTGTAGATGTGAGATACGGTGTTGTTGATATGTGTAAGACAGTCTCAAATAACATAAGCTTAAACTGGTGCATATTATTTTTAATATTGAACTATTATACAATAAAAAAATTTAGGATGTGTTTGAGCCACATTATTTTGGAAGAATATATTTTGGAATAGTAGATTGATGAAGAATGTATGGTTGAAAAAAAAGGAAAAATTATTGATGTGATGGAAATATTATTTTATTGAAAAATGTATGATTGAAAATGAGTAAAAGAATGAGAATATAGTTGAGATTTGATTTTTCCCTTATTATGTTTCAAAAATGTGTGGATTAAATTTTTATGTATATGGTGTGTTTGAGCTACATTATTTTGGAAGAATGTATTCTGAAATAGTAGATTGATGGAGAATGTATGGTTGAAAAAAAAGGAAAAATTATTGATGTGATGGAAATATTATTTTATTGAAAAATGTATGATTGAAAATGAGTAAAAGAATGAGAATATAGTTTTTAATGTGTACCAAACATGAGCTTATTATGTATTAAAAAAAGTAAATATATCTTTCATTGTAAACTCCTTCTAATTTAAATGTTAAAAATTAAAATTTAATTTTAACCATAAATTTCGTATGACTTACATTATTACTCATTTATTTTACCTTTCATTCTATCATATAGTTTAACTAACTTATAATGAAACCCAAACAAGCTTGCAAGGTGAACTTGTCTCTAGTGTGATCTACATAGTTAATTACCTCAATAGTCCCTGAATGAGTAAAAAATGATAATAAAAATAAGAATGTGGCCCAAACATGGGCTTATCCCATATTTGGCGGATATATAATTATGATAAGGGTACATAAGGATTACATCATGATCTATATTATGTGTGAATTCAAAAAGCGTTGAGCGAAAAAACGTGTCATTTTTAAAAATTGTTGAATAGTGTACTGACACTTGACACAACGCAATATGTAAAGGATAAAGACCACATGGCCCCCTGTCACTTGGCCCGGTCACCAAACCCGGGCTCCGTAGCATATCTCATATGCAAAACAAGATGTATACGTAGTGTGATTGTTTGATGTATTGGATTGAACGGGAATATACGGTATCAAATAAGTAAATGAAATTGAAAAAAAAAAAATCTCTTTTGAGTTATTAAGCATTCCAAATATGTACTTTATGTTTAAAATGTTGTTTTTTTATAGGATAAATATCGTCTATGTGCTTTACCGATTGAAAACTTGTTGAATGCAAAATTATGTCGCAAGCGGATTTAATTTTTATAGTGGAGACTTACTAACTCACCTAGTCTGTATTTCGTTAGAATCAAGCTATCCAATTAAAAATTTGATGATTTGTTAATTGAAAATTCACGTGGCAGTCAAATAAAAATAAAAGGGTAATTAGCACGTAACGTTCTTACATTTTACTGTTATTGTGGAAAATGTCATTACTTTTCTTTTTTTTTTTTGGCATTTTCACACTTATTTTCACTATAGCTTAAAAAGTCATTTTCATCTATTTTTTCAATTAAAATTTGTGAAATGACGAATATATATTTCCGTTTCAATAAAATAAAAAGGAAAAAATTAATTGCAATCATAGTCTTAATTTTTTTTAAAAAGTGTAAACAAGTCACAAATAAATTATTAAAATGTAATTAGCACATAATGTCCATACCTTTCACAATTATTGTGGAACGTTCATACCTTTTATTTTTTGACATTGTCATTCTTAATTAGATATTTGATTGCTTAAACCATCATTTCTATCTATTTTCATCCAATTTCTTAATAAAAAAAAAATTACAAAATGATTAATACACCCTCTTATTAAACTAAAAAAATAAGAAGTCCAACATTTTTTTAAAAAAGTGCAAATAAGCCCCGTTTGATCTACATTATTATTTCATTAAAATGAAAAATATGACCGTTATCCATCACTTCAACATTTAAATTCAAATTTTCTATCTCTTGTGTAGGCTCCAATTACGGCTATATTTTTCATTCTCATTCTACAATAATTTGGCTCAAACGTGGACTAAGTCTCAAATAAAATATTAAAAAAATAGGCATTAATTTTTTATTTTTTTTTAAAAAAAAGTGCAAACGAGTCTCAAATAAATTATTAAAATGTAGAAATTAATTTTTTTTAAAAAAAAAGTGCAAACGAGTCTCAAATAAATTATTAAAAACTAATCTTCTCTAATTTTGTCTTTTTTTTTTTTTTTTAATTTACATATAAGGTGTGTTCGTCATTTCACATATTTTTATTGAAAAATTGAATACAAATGATGATTTGTGTAATTACATATGTAATTAAAGGTGAAAATGCAAAAAAAAAAAAAAAAAAATTAAAAGGTTCACAATAGTAATAAAAGGTGAGGACGTTACGTGCTAATTATCCTTTTAATAATTTATTTGGGATTCATTTGTACTTTTTTAAAAATTAGACTATTGTTACAATTAATTCTTTCTTTTTCTTTTGTTAAACAAAATAGCATATTCGTCATTTCAGCTTTTAATTGAGAAAATGAATAAAAATGACATTTTGAGCTATAAAATGTGAAAATAAGGATGAAAATACAAAAAAATGAATAATAAATTAATAATGATGTTTTTCATAATAATAGTGAAATGTAAAGACACTGTGTGCAAATTACCCAAAATAAAACTTTGTTAACAAAGATAGACAGACCCATTTTATTTGTTATAATGTAACACTTTCATCTTACTTTCTAAATACTCCTTTGATGACAGAACATATCATTTACAAATTTTTTAATAAATGAAATAGGAAACTGATTCCATTTTTTACAATTTTCCCCCTATTTTGCATCAGCTTGTTTGACCTTTTACACCATCATGTACATAAAATCATGTACATGCAGACAAAATTCTAAAATGTCACATTAGTTAGTGTGTATTATTTTCGAACGTATCAAGTCACATTATAAGTAGAATGACTGGAGTTCAGACTAAAGACGGAATATACTTGTGATTCACTTATTAAGACTAGTGAAGACAACGTGTGTTGCACACGTTAGTTGATATTGTCAACAAGATAGAAATGATTTTTTTTTTATTTTTTTTTTTTTGGTGTTGGTTGATGGTTTCTTTCATCTGATGAAGCATGAAAGAATTATGTTTTCCTGAAGCAACTACAACCAAGTTCGCATTTGATAGGTTTAACCTAGCAGCTTTCTCAGACTATCCTCAATAGTTTCTGGAGCTCAAATGAAAGTGAAGAGATTGGTCTCTCCCCTAGATAGTTTAGCATATCGCTCATGGAGCACTAATTTGAAGCTGTAAAGCATTGCCAGTGATTTTAGTTCACGAATAATTGACCAATGAAGCATTTTCCAAAATCACAAGGAATTCCAACTATACAGTTAGTAAATTATGTCGAAACAGCAAGGAAGCTATTTTCTACAAAGAGAACTAACATACTACAATGTTAACATTTAAAATTTGCTCCAAGTGACATGGATGAATCCAATTGCTTATTTCCAATTGGTTAACTTTTTGCCATCACCTAAAGAATTAATTAAAAAATTAGCATTTATTATTGCAAGTGTTTTCTATTTATTTTATGTGTGATATACGTAAGCAGAACAAAAAATTCTCCATAACTTAGTATCACCAGTCATACAGACTGAAACTTCGAAGTATTGAATTCTACAAATGAAATATGACACCCTTTTACATAAGAGAAAACGAAGTAATAAACCCGTTAATGTTGAACACCTCTTGGTGTCTCCATGTGCACACGGAGCGTTGGTGTCTCCCTGACACGAAGACACGGCGCCTATGTGACACGGAAAACGTCTCTGTGTGCGCACAGAGACACCAAGAAGTGTTCATCTTCATTATAAATCAAAAATTTTCTAAAAGTAGAAATCTTGAGGTGTTATCACACAACCATTCAATAATAAACCAAAAAAATTTTAAAATAGAAATCTTGAGGCAGGAATTTCTTCACTATAATTCAAAGAACAGAGAATAAATCTTGATAATAATGCATATGACACTTTGAATCGATTCCAACCAACACTAAAGAGAATTCCTTCAGGAAAATGGAAATTATGCAGAGAACCCACCTTTAGCCGAAGCTCAATCCAACCAGAACACCACACAAAAGAATTTTAATGTGAGATGCGGCGTGAAAATCAGGAAAGGAAAAATAGAGGTGAAAAAAAGGATAGAAAGCATTGTTATGGCAATTCATCTTACAGTAGTTGATGCAGTTGCGTGTGAAAATGAAGAAGAAGAAGAAATGTTGGTTGAATGGCAGTTGGTCTTACAGTAGTTGGTACGGTTGCGTGTGAAAATGAAGAAGAAGAAATGTTGGTTGAAGTGAAAAAAAAAATTTGAATTACGACACGTGGCGCGTGAAGTTTTAGCCTCTTTTATGTTGTTGTGATAAAATGCTTCAACTTGTACAATGAAAGGTCAAGCACGGGATTTTCAAGTTCATGATAAGTCAACGAAAAAACCAGCAAGGTATCCTACCCGAGCTGTATGAGGTGGAAACTCGTCCCACGTACAGTTTGTAAATCATTTGTTAAACAGTTAACTGAATTAGAAGTAATAAACAAATTGTAGTGGACAGCAAATAAAATGGACGTCTTGGAGCCGAGGCATGTGTTCAACACAGTGTCCTTAAAGCAATATTCGCTCCCTCACCAAAGTAATTCGAGCGCTTGCTTCCTAGGATATAGCAGCGCAAACTGCAGTTGCGCAGTCGAACTGAAAGAGTGTGCCGGAACGAAATCATCAAGTTACTAGTAAAAGACAGAAATTCAAACAGGAAGCAGAGAGATTTCGTGCAATTGTTGTGGTGTGTCCGAACTGAAGAGATTGTTCAGTATATATAGGCAAAGAGGAGCCTTTGCCTCTTAATGCAG
>CAIGRQ010135939.1:0-13394 GCA_903798375.1 Fraxinus sp. D2006-0159 | reverse complement strand
CAACCAACTCAACCCAAAGAAAAAAATGAAAAAAACCGACCTAACCCGGTCGGGTCGGGTCGGGTTGGACGGGTTGATCGGGTTGGACGGGTTTTTGCCCACCCCTACTAACAAGTTTCATTTGGCGTGTCCTTAGGTTGCTAGCCATTGTAAGTATATGAATATTCATGAATTGTGTTTAATCGAGTACTGAAAACGGACATTACTCCAATGGAAGGGACTCGGCTCACTGGTTTGCACTGAGCAAGTGGAAGAGCATGAGATTTTGATTGTCAATAAATGCAAATTGACTCTCAATTTCCAATTATTCTAGATAGAATTCGACCATTTCTCACGCATAGACAGATTCATAAAATCGAGCTTCAATTTCGTATCTTTTCATCGGAGATTGTGCTTTCTATTATTTAGAATATTCCCACAAGGGTTTGAGATCTTGAAGTAAGGATTGGTTCGACTATGGATTTCTTAAATATGCACACACACGGCGAACAATAACTTGGAGGAAGTTGCAAGTTAGTACTTGGAGACGCTTGTCAATGTGAATTTAGTCGTGGTTCGAAAAATTTGGGGGGTAAAATGGTATTTCTATCAAAATATGCCATGTTCATTACTCGATACGTGAATTATGTAAGACGCAAGCAAGACATCATAAAATTATACATGTAAAGATCAAGATGCCTATAAACCTATGGAGTTCCAACATCTTCGCGTTTATTCCGGAGTTTCGAAGTTTGAATCATTTGCTTCTCATGTTCGATCTTCCGTGCTTTTGCTTGAAAGAAATTGTTTTGTTATCTTATCACGATCGTCAAACGCTAAATCTTTTAAATTGGTGGTAACTTGTGAAAAAATTAAAAGATATGAAAGAATCAAATTTGTGTCGATGATGTCTACAACTTCTTGTCGATGATCAATGATTGAAATACCATTAGTGATTGCAAACAATGGTCATCGATAATCATCAATGAAGAGCATAAATGATCATTAATAATTCTCCGTCGATAATAGTACGAATTACTACCATATGTTGATTCTTGTCATAATCATCAACATTTATATCGTCAACTCCACTAAATTTTTTATTATTAATCTAGAAAATGCTACCTCAATTATTATTATTATTATTATTCTTGTCCGAAGACCTTTTTTTTTTTTTTTTTTAAGCTGTTACAATTTCTTNCCCAAGGGAACCTTCCTCCATGGTTATTACATCACCAAGTTGCTCCAACCAATATTTTTTTTTAAAGCTATTCTTCATAGTATGACCTGCTCTTCTCGAGTCAATAAATTCAAGGAAAATTTGCAACAGAGGTCTCCAAACTTTCAATTTATTACAGAATACACTTTAACCTTTTATTCTTGTGACTACAATCTCAAACATTTCACTTTAACGACATCTCAAGTCCATTAAACAAAATCCATCTAGTATTTCGTTAGTCAACTCAAAAATTCAAATTTTGACTCAACTTGAAAGATTATAAAGGGTAAAATGTTAAATTTTACAAATTTTCTATAATAAAATAATAATTAAAATAAAAAACAAAAAAACAAAATAAATGAAAAAACTATTCATCTTCTTCAACCCTCATCCCCTCCAACCCCCACCTAAGCCAAAAACCAGAAAAACAGCGCTGGCAACTGTCACCGGCCACTGACTTGTTCTTCTCGTCCATTGACCAATACGCAACCCCACCAACTAGTTATCTTCTAGTTCTCATTCTAACTCATTTAATTTCTTGGAACCCTCTTCAAATTAACCAGACTGTTATGCCCAAGTTGACGAGGGTTCGACCACCCTTTATACTCCTGACCCCAAGGGAACCTTCCTCCATGGTTATTACATCACCAAGTTGCTCCAACCAATATTTTTTTTTTAAGCTATTCTTCATAGTATGACCTGCTCTTCTCGAGTCAATAAATTCAAGGAAAATTTGCAACAGAGGTCTCCAAACTTTCAATTTATTACAGAATACACTTTAACCTTTTATTTTTGTGACTACAATCTCAAACATTTCACTTTAACGACACCTCAAGTCCATTAAACAAAATCCATCTAGTATTTCGTTAGTCAACTCAAAAATTCAAATTTTGACTCAACTTGAAAGATTAAGTAAAGGGTAAAATGTTAAATTTTACAAATTTTCTATAATAAAATAATAATTAAAATAAAAAACAAAAAAATAAAATAAATGAAAAAACTGTTCATCTTCTTCAACCCTCATCCCCTCCAACCCCCACCTAAGCCAAAAACCAGAAAAACAGTGCTGGCAACTGTCACCGGCCACTGTCTCGTTCTTCTCGTCCATTGACCTATACGCAACCCCACCAACTAGTTATCTTCTAGTTCTCATTCTAACTCATTTAATTTCTCGGAACCCTCTTCAAATTAACCAGACATCGAATAATAATCTTTTTTCCAAAATTTGTGCATTTTCCACTTTCTGCGAAGTCATTTGTTTAATTTCTTCATAATCCATTTCATTTGCACCCACAAAATCGATAAATTAGGCGATGCCAGACGGATCGCGGTTGGAATGGGACCAAACTTCCACCAATGTATGGAAGAAACATACAATAAAACACAATTAGATACGCATCATTGTATCTATATCTCCATATCCACTGTGTATTGAAGTGCAATTTGTACAGAAAGCTAGTTTTGAAATAAAAAACGTGGTGACATTTTGGGAATTTGGATGGATAAATTTTGAAATATGCAAAGCTCTTTTGGTAGAAAACGAAGAATTTGCAGAAATATATTTTTAGAAGGTCTTGAAATTGTCGGCAATTTTTCTCTATTTACATGTGACCATGTTTTTGGGTGTTGTGGTGCCTAGCAGTTTTGTTTGGTGGGGGGTTGCGAATGGGTCATGGGGGACAGAACAGGTCAGTGACCAGTGCGGTCGGGGCATGATAGCATTTTTTTTTTCAGAAAGCTAGTTTTGAAATAAAAACGTGGTGACATTTTGGGAATTTGGATGGATAAATTTTGAAATATGCAAAGCTCTTTTGGTAGAAAACGAAGAATTTGCAGAAATATATTTTTAGAAGGTCTTGACATTGTTGGCAATTTTTCTCTATTTACATGTGACCATGATTTTGGGTGTTGTGATGCCTAGCAGTTTCTTAGTCGGTAGCCATCAACGGTGGCGGTGCAAATGGCATGATAGCATTTTTTGTTTGGTGGGGGTTGCGAATGGGTCATGGGGGACAGAACAGGTCAGTGACCAGTGCGGTCGGGGCATGATAGCATTTTTTTTTCTTTTTTTTTTGGCATAGGTGGGGGTTGAAGAAGATGAATAGTGGATTCATTCATTTATTTGTTTTTATTTGTTTTTTATATAATTATTCCCTTTATTATAAGAAAATGTAAATTTAGCATTTTACCTTTACTTAGAGGGTGTGTGGTAGAGATTAAAATCAGATTAAAATTGAAAATAGAGCCGTTATTGTTGACTTTTATTAGACGGGTGGGGCCCAATAACGGCCATATTTTCAATTTTAATTGGATTTTAAGCCGTACCAAACAGGCTCTTAATCAAACTCTTGATCAGTTAAACGATCACCCTTTAATGATCTTGGATATGTGTTTTTATTGGGCTACCCAATTGGTTTAGAACTTGATTGGTAGAGATTAAAATCGGATTAAAATTGAAAAATTAGTCGTTATTGTTGACTTTTATTGGACGGGTGGGGCCCAATAACGGCCATATTTTCAATTTTAATTGGATTTTAAGCCGTACCAAACAGGCTCTTAACTTGTCAAGTTGAGTCAAAGTTTGAAAAATAAGAAAAAAATTGTGTATACATAATAATATATTAAATATCACATCAAGTGATAATTATTTTTTTGACGATTTTAATCATATTACAATTTAATTATTTTAATAATACTTTATTTTTCGTTTTTTAATATGTAATGAATACTACAAAATTATTGTCATGTATGAATACTACAACCATTTTCATGGGAAAACAAGGACTATCAAACATAGCCATATTATAAATAAATTTATTTCTATTCATGTATATAGAAATTTGAATGGGTGTTAAAATTCATGTATTAACAATTAATTTTTATGTATCAAATATAGAGCTTGTTTGGTGGAGCTAAAAAGCTGATTAAAATTGAAAATATGGCCGTTATTGGGTCCCACTCGTCTAATAAAAGTCAACAATAACGGCTAGTTTTTCAATTTTAATCCGATTGTAATCTCTACCAAACACACTGTTTAGTGATTTCTTATAGGTGGGGGTTGAAGAAGATGAATAGTGGATTCATTCATTTTATTTTTTTGTTTTTATTTGTTTTTTATATAATTATTCCCTTTATTATAAGAAAATGTAAATTTAGCATTTTAGTTGAGTCAAAGTTTGGAAAATAAGAAAAAAATTGTGTATACATACTTGATGGATCCCCCAATGTACAAGAAGCATGGTCCTAATAATATATTAAATATCACGTTGACGATTTTAATCATATTACAATTTAATTATTTTAATTATACTTTATTTTCGTTTTTCAATATGTAATGAATACTATAAATTTTTTGTCATATATGAATACTACAACCATTTTCATGGAAAAACAAGGACTATCAAACATAATCATATTATAAATAAAAATTTATTTCTATTTATGTATATAGAAATTTGAATGGGTGTTAAAATTCATGTATTAACAATTAATTCTTATGTATCAAATATAGTACATAGAAAGGTTTGAAGTTGGATTTTGAGAGTTCAATTTAAATTTTATTTTCAAAAAAATAAATTTGTGTCAAACAAAACATGAATCTCATTCTCTCTCAAGAGTCAATTGTCAAAACTTCTTACTTTTATTGAAGTAGGAGACTTCTCCTTTCCCTTTCAGCTAGTCAGATCACTCGAAAAGCGGGCAGCTATTACCCATTAAGGAGGAACCTACTCTGTAGTTCTAGTTTGCCTACCGACCGAATGGATGAAAAGTGATTATACCACACTGCTTCGAGATTGGAAGGAAAGTAAGACAGCTCCAACTTAATTTAGGGCCTCCATGGTTTGACGGAAAGCTGACGAGTGATATTGAGTCAATCTGCGTGGAGGAGAAGAATATCTCTAACATCAAAGTTAAGATTGAGAGTATGCAAATTGGCGACAGACACGACAATGATAAAAAGGTAAAATAATTATGCCATTACTCTAAATTACTTGATTAGCTTTAGTAATCCTATGGTAAATTTATGTAATATGTCAATTAGGAAATCTTGATTAACGTCTGGGTGAGTTTTGATATTTGTTCCCACAAGTGAATTTACGAGGGAAAAGATGTTCCTTGACACGTTGTAGACTTCCACGTAGCACTGTCGATTACTTTTTTGATATGCAGGCTATTTTTTTATTTTTTATTTTGTACAGAAATAGGTCTGCATATCCATTTCTACTGAGTACTTTTTTTTTTGTTTTGCATCATTTAGGCAATTTTTTTTTTGTACGGAAATGGGTCACTGCTGCATATCCATTTCTAATGGTTCATCTCTCTGTGTACTGGTTTGTTATGCATCATTTAGGACGGTTTTTATCCTCAAGACCCACATCCATTTAAACATCTTTCTGGTTTTTGAGTTTATTAGCTTTAACCAGATTTTTTTTTTCAAAAACTCCAAATATTTCAAGTCTTCTCCTCCGGTTTATCTATCAATTCCAACATTATTGTAAGAGGTATGTTTTCATTTGCCTTCTTGTCCATTTCTTCTTTTGTTGTTTAACAATATTGCATTCTTTTTGGTCCCTGCTGATGTATTTTGTTGATTGTCATGTAATAATCAAGTAAAAGAATCCTTTAAATTTGCATTCCCCAATTCTTGGTTCTGTAAGTAAATACTTGGATATATAATGTTCTTGTGATTGATATTTTATGTTATTCAACTTATCATAGCTAAAATATGGTATGTTTAAGATGTTTTAAGAGTTCTACTTGTAAATGCTTTAACCAGATTTTTTCTGGTCGAAAAATAAAACATATCAAGTCTCTTGTACCTGCTATTTTTTTTGGTCGAAAAATGAAAAATTTCAAGTCTCTTGTACCTGCCCATCCTTATTTTGTTGGCAATCAAGTTAAATATGAATCTTAAAAGTTGCATTCTCATATTCTTAGTAGAAAACATTGAAGTGATTTAAAATCCATTTTAATATTGCACTGTCTCCAATGTTGTAGTGATTTAATATCTATTTTAATAACCTAGATGGATAAGTGAAACACTACTCTTTGGTTGACTGTGTGCGAAATGGAAGAAGAAAATAGTAGTGTTTTCCATTTTTTTAAAGGATTTCTACTTGTGTATGCAGGAAATTTTTTGCAATGACGGTAAAAAACTTTTATATTTCTCACATTGATATGCTTGAAGATGTCAAGGATAAGGTGGAACATCTGTTGAGGGACTTGACTCTTTCTAAAAGCCTCATCAACGAGTATACAGGAAAAAGCAATATGAGTTCCTTTGAATTAGAATTTGTGAAACAAGTCAGGGATTTGGTTTACCGGTCTGAAGACTTGATTGACAAATATATTCACGAGGCTTCTATCAAAAGAATGATTCCATTTTGGAAAGAGATCAGACTTAGGATATTGAAGAGCGAGATTGAGTCCATCAGGACAGAAGTGAAGCACTTGTATGAGATCAAGTATAATTTTGAGAGCCTTCTAGTTGGGGAAGGACGTGGTGAGAGCAAACACAATGAAAAGGTAAAATTTCAATGCCATTACTTTAGATTCATAAACAGATCCACCTTATTGACTCTACTGGATTTTAGGTCAAAATTATATGATTTTTGCTCATTTTAGGCTCTTTTGTGCTCCTTGGTAAGAAAACTGAAGTAAACATTATTTGATTATGTTACTGTATACCTTATAGAATTTCCATAAAGAAAAAGGTTCAAGAATTTAAATTGGAAGTTTTAATGATTTTATGGATAGAATTTTATGATTTGCATTGTACGATTAAGTTGTTCTTGTAATAGGCAATATAAATATTGACTTTATCATATTTAACACTTCATTATCATTTGCTCACTTTTATAAATCTGTAGATATAAGTATGACACTGTTTCAAGGATAATGTTATCTGTAGAGTATTATTTCTTGTTTTCATTATTGACACATCATTTTCTTATTCAAGCTTTGTTCATCTTGTATAGGCATTCATTTTAGAGGAAGACCAAGATAGTACGGTTGGCTTTGAAGATGAGAAAATAAAAGTAATCACACTTCTCCATGAAGGGTTGGATGAATTAGAAGTTGTGTCAGTCGTTGGCATGCCTGGTCTTGGTAAGACAACCTTGGCTAAAATGGTTTTTTGGGATTCTGATGTCTCAAAAACATTCAATTTTCGTGCTTGGGTTCATATTTCAAAATGTTATACTAGAAAAGAAATATTACTAACTATTTTGGAGAATTTTATCGAGGTGACTTGTGATATGTATAAGATGACGGACAAATATTTAGGTAAACAACTTTACCAATATTTGAAGAACAGAAAATATTTTATTGTTATGGATAACGTTTGGAGTGAAGAAGTTTGGGATAATCTCGTAAGTATTTTTCCAAGAAACGAGAAACATAGCAGAATATTGATAACCACTTGTGTGTCGAAAGTTGCCAAACATGCCAACCCAAAAATAGATCCACATAAATTACGGTTCTTAAACAGTGATGAGAGTTGGACCTTATTGCAGATGAAGGCACTAGGCTCATTGTGTCCCAAGCATTTGGAAGGGCATGGTAAGTCTATTGCTGACAAATGCAAGGGACTTCCACTTGCTGTAGTGGTGGTTGGTGGAATTCTATTTGAGAAAGGTCCTCAAAGTTATTGGTGGCGAAAGGTTGATAACTTTGTGCACGCATACCTTTTCTTGGACCTTCAGAAAGGCATGAATGAAGTTATAAAACGGAGTTATAACTGTCTGCCCTATTCATTGAAGGCTTGTTTTTTGTACTTTGGAATGTTCCCGAAAGGGTTTGAAATCTCGACGGATGAATTGTTTTATCTATGGACCGCCGAAGGATTCATAAAAGAAAAGGAAGGAATGGATTTAGAGGATATTGCGGAGGAGTACTTGGAGGATCTCATCAATCGAAATTTAATTATTGTTGAAAAACGGAGGTCAAATGGTACTGTTAAAACATGTAAGATACATGACATGTTGCAGGAATTCTGCAAGAAGCATGCAGAAGATGATAAATTTTTTTTGGAAATACAATGCAATGATGAAGATACCTCTCAAGCTTTAAGTCCTAGTCCTACAATGACAGGTTTCCGACGCCTTTGTATTTCTTCTGAAATTTTCAACTTCATGTATCCAAAATCACTTGGTTCACATGTAAGATCGGTCTTTTTTTTTCATCGGGAAAAATTGTGATGGAAACTAGGCATATTGTATCCGTTATAAAAGCCTTTGATTTGCTTAGGGTTTTAAGGGTTAGACCCATAAGTTTTTGCTCTTTTCCTGGAGGTATAGATAAAATGATACATTTGAAGTACCTTGTTTTGTGTGGCAGCTTCAAGATCATTCCTCCTGTCATTTCTAACCTTTGGAAAATGCAAACTCTAATAATTGAGACATCTGAACCTATCCTTCATATCGAAGCAGATATACGAAAGATGAGTGAGTTGAGACATTTAATTACAAATGTCCCGACATCTTTGCCTCACCAGGTTACAAAACTAGAAGAAGGTTATTGTTTGATGAGTCTACAAACATTTTCCTTAGTAACACCAGTAAGTTGCACGACAGAATTGATTGCTAGTATTCCTAACATAAAGAAATTCAGCATTTGTGGTTCGTTAGTTTTACTTTTGCTGGGAAACTGTGGATTTGATTGTCTTCACAAGTTGAGGTATCTTAAAAATTTGAAGCTCGTGAATCTGTTACCGGCTGTGCCACCTTCTGAAGGTCAAAAACTATTTCGCCTACCTGAAGATTACAAATTTCCACCAACATTGAATAATCTAACTCTATCAAACACCCGGCTAGATTGGGAGCAGATGTCAATATTGGGAGGAGCACAAAGTCTTGAGATACTCAAGCTAAAAGAGGATGCATTCAAGGGAAATCTGTGGAAGATGAAGGATGAGTGTTTCCCTGTTCTCAAAGTCTTGCAAATTGTAAAGACTGATTTAGTTATATGGGAGGCTTCTGCACATCACTTCCCCCAGCTCACATGTTTGTACCTGAAGCAATGCACAAGTCTTGAGAAAGTCCCAGAGGTTTTTGCAGGCATTGCAAGCCTAGGCATAATGGAACTGTACCATACTCATGAAAAAGCTGAAGATTGTGCCAGGAAGATTGAGTCACAAAAAAAGAAAACCACCCATGGAAGCGGATTTAAGCTTATCATTAGTTCTAGCACTACAACGCCTACTTGACAGGTATTAAATTTTTCTGCATATTCTCATGCCTAATATTTTTACTAATAATATGAATGAGCAGCAAATACTTATTTCATATGAAGATCGAAATAGGATTTATTCTTCCCAAATTGCAGCACCATAAAAAAAAAAATTCCTATTGTTTTAGTGAACTGGTATGTGATATAAAGAATTAGCCTGTCCAAATCCTATATTTACTGAATTAATTATTCATTTATTTTCTTGTTCTATTTCTTTGAACTCTGCAATAATATGCTATATTTTCTAATTGAAATTGACCTTGAGATGTGAATCATGAAAATATGAAACTTCACTTTTAGTCTAGTGGTATAAAATTCTTTAATAATTGTAATTGATTTTGCTTTTGAAACTTCTTAAATGTTACCATTAAAAGGTATGGAAGTCATTTTTAGATAGTTCAGACAAGATGAACAATACAAATCATTTGATAGTTGATACTAACTTTTCTTTTGAACTTTTGCAATGGTAGGTATACCAGTTAAAGATGGGAAAAACGTCCTCTGAGTTTTCTACAACCAAAGAATTCCACGAACAAAAATTCCAGAATGTTGATAAATGGAGTTTGGATTTGATCTCAAATTGAGCTTCTGTTGCTTTTGATTTTCATTCAATGTGCTAAGCGCCAGTATCATTTTGGCTTATTTTGATTTTTATTAGGAGTTGAGATTGACATTGAAAATCTCGTGACAACTTGCTATTACTAATTCGAAATTCACAACTTCAAGCTTGAGTTTGAAGAGCTAAACTGAAAATTGCAGAGTGCTGCATTTTGTCTTGTGTTCTATCCTTTATTATTAAGCTTCTCAAGTCTTCTTCTGTGTTGTAAATTGCGATGATTGTCAACTTTAGTTTGAAAAGGCGAACAGGAAAATGCAACTTATCGCACTTTGTCTTGTGTTATATCCTTCACTCTTGAGCTTACTCAGTATTCTTCCTAGGAGTCTTTTATTACATATTTTCTAGTATTGGTTGTGGGAAAGAGTAGATTATCTACATAAAATTCACTAACTGTAGAAGTTAGCATATCTTTTCTTGGAAAATTCTCTAATGCCAATTTAATGGGATATTAAATTTTTTTGCATTTACTCATGTTAAATTGTGTCAAATAATTTCTGCATCCTCCATTTCATAAACAGTAATATAGTCACACCGTACCATACTGTTTGTTAATTACTTCACTTTTTAATTATAATGAACGTTCATAATTTTTACTTATTTCACTCTTACGTTTTCAATTTTTTTTTGGTTGTCGTATTGTGTTCCTCAACTTTTATTAACATCTTTGTTGCACATCTTTTTCATGATGACGACCAAAAATACAAGGTCTTAAGAGGTATCAATTTTTTTTTATCAACTTTTAAATTGATATCTTGATAAATTGTGTTAGCGATCAGTTTAATTTTGTGGTAAAAATGAAATTTGCTCAAGAATTTTTACCGTGAACTTTTAATAATCTTTGCTTTCTAGCAATCGAGTTGTAGCTTTAAAGATGAGAATTAAAATGTGCAATGTCTCAACATTCATGTGACTGTTACAGAATATTCATCAGCCTACATGACAATAGTTAGCCCAATAAATTGTAGATTAAAACTTAGAAAATGTAGATTGGTTTATGATTGAAAACTCGATCGTCTATTAAAATGTCTATTAAGAAATTCCAAAAAAGTGGAGGATCGGTATGGATTCAATTAGTTATATATAGGTTGAATTATCGTTGCACTTCATAAGCAAACTTCGTTACAAAAGTTGTAAGTTCAACATTAATACTAGTTAATTCGAGGGGTAATTCGATTCACAATTCCAAATCTTTCCAATAGTTACAGTTATTATCCTAACTTTCATTTGTAGCAACACTAGCACCAAACCTTTAAATTCTACACGGTGGAAGGGCATTTGGACGATTTCAGTCCAAAAGATCGTTAGTTAACCGGAAAAATTAAGTTTGACCACATGAACAATTAAAAGGGAACAACGGTAACTCTAAATTTTCTCAATAAAATGATTAGAATAATTTAAAAAAGAAAGAGAGAAGGAAATATTTTTATTTTTATTTTTTTAAAAAAAATTCAATTTATTTCCCACCCCACCCCACCCCAACCCAATCCACCTATCCTACCCACCACTTGCCAACCTAAAAAAACATGTATCGGTTTTTCCTCATCTTTTATTTAATATGTTTTTTTACATGTCAATAGTCAATTAATTCAATTATGATTTTAGTAATTTAAGGAGTATTGAAATCTTTAGTTTATTATGTATTTGTAAAGTAAGAATAGACAATGTGTTTGAACATTATTTAAAAAATCGATGCTGACATCAGCCTGGAAAAGGTCAAAATGTAATAAAATTGAGTAGAGGGGTCGAATTGGATGCAATAATAAATAAATAAATATACACAAAACTAATAAAATACTATAATAACAAAGGAACAATACATAAATCCTACATATTAAAATCACATTTCAAAATTAACAAACTTTTTAAATTATTTCAAAATTCAGGTGTTAATTCCAATTAAATATATATAATATATAATTAATTGTCCTTACCTCATCCCACACGGCCACCCCTACCCCATTCCACTAATTTTTTTTAGAAATTTAAATCTGGAAATCACAGCATTCCACGGACCCACCCTACACTTCCGTACCAAAAATTTTCAGAAATTCAAATATGAAAATCACTAATCCCCACGGACCCACCCCACCCCACCCCACTTCAGCTTCCAAAAAATTCTCAGATATTAAAAACTGGAAATCACACCCCCAATCTATGGATCAACCCCTCCCCAACCCCACATTGCCTTCCAAAAACATTCCTCTTCTATGCAATCTAGCAGACTTTATCAAGCTAATTTGTCAAAGGGAAAAAGAGACATTGTATAGAACTCGTCTAAATTCAGAAGCTCTATATTGAACGTGCTCGTGTAGTTTTTATATTTCATATGCTTTAGAAGTAACTTTGCTTTTATTTTATTTTTTTTTCTAAATTATTGAGTATCTATTAAATAGACATGAATATCTTCTTAACTTATAAATTACATAATAGCAATTCATAGAATGCACTGGAGATACTTTTATACCTACACCTTCTAAGTCTAATTGTATGTAATTTCTTAAGAATGGACATGAATGCATGTTGTTTGTGTAAAAGATTGAAAATGAAAGAATTGATAATTTTTTAAAAATAGCAAATCATAACTTACTTTTTGAAAATGTAATTTACCCTTAAAATCGAACGACATGATCCTCCGTTGTTCCCCGCCTGTCGTAAATATTTAAAGATTAAATTAATACTATCAGAAAATTAAAAATGCAAAAACGTTGGCATCAAAAGTTTGAAGATTAGATATCTTTTTAATTCCTTTTCGTCGTAATAGAAAAAAACTAGATTATTCATTTTTTTTAAAAGAGAAATCAAAAATATGATTAAACTGACATACTAATATATTTGTCTCAATGCAAGGTTAAAAATCAATAAATTAATCCAATGTTTAAAAATCTTTGAATAATATTATCATATATTATTATTTTCCTGAAGAGCAATGAAAACCAACTAGCACATACAATTGTAGAAGTATAAAAGGAACAAATATATGCTACATCTTGGACAATACAAGTAATTTTTTCTTCAATCTGGGCGAATATTTCGTTTGGTTTCAAGGGATTTTCAACCATCAAATTTTAATGAACCATTTCCAAATGACTTGGTACGGTTTTTGATCAAAACCTGAACCGAAAGCAACGGTTTTAAATCTACGATTTTGGTTTGATTTGAATTTTTTTTTTTTTTGTACACCTCTACTATTAATATTATTTCTTTTTTGGGTTAATTAACCAACACTTTATTTGGGTCTCTTTAAAGTTTAATACAATTTTTATTTTTATTTTCCTCCTTTTATTTTATTTTTTATTTTTTTTTTGCATTTGAAGGCCCAGATAATGCCACAAAGGCTAGAGAAGAAGG